>VALG01004365.1:0-18632 GCA_009835305.1 Ipomoea purpurea | reverse complement strand
GGAAAGTTGCGGAACGAGGCACCCAGGTTGCGGGCGGCACGAGGGCGCCCAGGTTGCGGAAAGTTGCGGAACGAGGGCGCCCAAGTTGCCCAGGTTGCGGACTCATGCGGCACGAGGCGCCCAGGTTGCGGAAAGTTGCGGAACGAGGCGCCCAAGTTGCGGACTTATGCGGAACGAGGGTCCCAAGTTGCGGACTTATGCGGAACGAGGGTGCCAAGTTGCGGAAAGTTGCGGTACGTGGGTGCCAAGGTTGCGGAAAGTTGCGGTACGTGGGTGCCGAGGGTGCGGAAAATTGCGGTACGGTGTGCCGAGGTTGCGGAAAATTGCGGTACGTGGTTCCGAGGTTGCGGAAAATTGCGGAAAGTTGCGGTACGGGGTGCCGAGATTGCGGAAAGTTGCGGTACGGGTGCCGAGGTTGCGGAAAGTTGCGGTACGTGGGTTCCGAGGTTGCGGAAAGTTGCGGACTTATGCGGTACGGGGTGCCGAGATTGCGGAAAGTTGCGGTACAGGGGTGCCGAGGTTGCGGAAAGTTGCGGTACGTGGGTGCCGAGGTTGCGGACTTATGCGGAACGAGGCCGCCCAAAATGCGCACAGTTGCGGACTCGTGCGGAAAATTTCACGCAACAGAGGTTTACCCGCCAGCCACCCCAGTACTTTTACGACGGTTGCGTGTTGTGCCTTGGCCTATGTCGTTTTACCTCGTTCTCGTGCCAAAATGGCATATACATTGGTTTTAGAGAGCTTATTGTACTACTTAATTAGTGAGGCAAATGAAATGTCATATATTCATCTCACATTCCCAACAACCCCAAGTACTTGGCTAAGTCAGACTAGGGACTTTGCGGACAGCTGGGCATAAATTTGGACATCGTCGTTTTCAATGAAATAATCATCCAAACGCTTTGAAATTTAACAAGCATTGTTAAAATGCTCTAAACTAAAGGACCATGCAATAACATTTGAAAAAAAATGCACGGAACCACCCGAAATGGCCGTGTGATTTACGGGACAAACCGTGTCTACTCCTGTCACTGGGGTTTTTATTTTTTTATCTACTATAGGGGGGTATGGTAGTTGAGGTGCCGGTCGAGTTTTTTCGGAGAGTGTTGGGACGGCCCCCCCTCGTCCCGTAGGCCTCGTATGAGTGTTCCCGTCGCTCATACGAGTTTTTGGGGACCGGCACAGACCCATCGGAGTCGCAAAGGGGGCGGCACACCACAGGACCGAGACGGACATGCAAGCAAACACGATTGGACCCGTTTGCGGTAAATTACAACCGTGAATCTGCAACATACCGTAGTAGGCTTGTAAGGGACCGGCACAGTGTCCAATCGTCTAGTAAGCTGTTCGTTAACGAATTGTGGTGCGCCGCAGGGGCGGAGGGCGGGTGTCGCAATGAACCCGCCCAGCGTAGCGCTGTGTAACGTTCGTGTCGCCGGGCGTGGGGGGTGAAGACCTCGTTAGAAGGATAGTAGTATTTTATTGCTCGAGGCATTTCATTCCTCGTTGGCATCCCCCACAGCACTTGCTCGACGGCGCAACGGACCTGACGGAGACGGACATGCAAAAAAACGACCGTGGCACAAGTCGGGCAAAAAACAACCGTGAATCTACAATATACCGTTAGTAGGCTTGTAAGTTCCGACCCAGTGTCCAACCGTCTAGTAAGCTGTTCGTTAACTGATGCTTGAGCGCGCGCTACGTATCTGCCCAAGTGCAACGGGCGTTGTCCTAGCGTCGGATGTGGGGGCTGACCCACCTCGCAAGAGGTATGGTGTTGTATTGATCGAGGGATTCCACTCCCCGAGGGCTTCCTCCACCTCACCCGATGGCGTGACGGACTCGCAACCAATTGTGCGGCGAGATGGGCATTCGGGTGTTACCTTTCGGACTCGTATGAGTGTTCCCGCCGCTCATACGTATTTTTGGGGACCGGCACAGACCCATCGTAGTCGCAAGGCGGGGCGGCACACCACAGGACCGAGACGGACATGCAAGCAAACACGATTGGACCCGTTTGGCGGTAAATTACAACCGTGAATCTGCAACATACCGTAGTAGGCTTGTAAGGGACCGGCACAGTGTCCAATCGTCTAGTAAGCTGTTCGTTAACGAATTGTGGTGTGCCGCAGGGGCGGAGGGCGGGTGTCGCAATGAACCCGCCCAGCGTAGCGCTGTGTAACGTTCGTGTCGCCGGGCGTGGGGGGTGAAGACCTCGTTAGAAGGATAGTAGTATTTTATTGCTCGAGGCATTTCATTCCTCGTTGGCATCCCCCACAGCACTTGCTCGACGGCGCAACGGACCTGACGGAGACGGACATGCAAAAAAACGACCGTGGCACAAGTCGGGCAAAAAACAACCGTGAATCTACAATATACCGTTAGTAGGCTTGTAAGTTCCGACCCAGTGTCCAACCGTCTAGTAAGCTGTTCGTTAACTGATGCTTGAGCGCGCGCTACGTATCTGCCAAGTGCAACGGGCGTTGTCCTAGCGTCGGATGTGGGGCTGACCCACCTCGCAAGAGGTATGGTGTTGTATTGATCGAGGGATTTCACTCCCCGAGGCCTTCCTCCACCTCACCCGATGCGTGACGGACTCACAACCAATTGTGCGGGAGATGGGCATTCGGTGGTTACCTTGGGCATTCGGTGGGCATTCGGTGGCATTCGGTGGTTGCCTTTGGGCATTCGGTGGTTACCTTTCGTACCTGTCGACGCGGGCGCTGCTCTCGTGACGGCCAGCTTCGGTGGGGACTCGTGCACGGATTCGTCCGGGTGCGGTTCCTGTCGATCCTCGGCTAAGCGAATGCGGTGTCTTAGCAATGCGGGAAGGTGCGTGAGTGGTTATCGGCGTGTGCGGTCAGGTTGGATCCCTGCTCGAGCAGCGACGTCCTGCCAAGCACGCCTCTTCATACAAGACGACACAAGCGCGCATGGCCTTGGTCGCACGACGGTTTCCTGTGTTGTGTACCTCGCACGGCACTGACGGCTTAACGTATTCCCATTTCGTCGCGCGCTCGTCTTCGCAACACGCGTGGATTTTGCGCGGGATGAACGGAGAAGGCATCGCCACGTTCCACGGTCGTCGCGAATCGTCGCGGTGGCCTTGGCACGAGGGCGACTGTCCGAGCTCTCGGATTCGGTCCACCTTGAGGGCAAGGGGCGCCGAGCTCCAATCTGCCCTCCCAACGCGTTTTGTACGACTCAAACTGTCGCCTCGAGCTAGCCAACGATCGTTCTCGTCGCCAATCCCTTGCTCCTAGGAGCGAGCGAGAGACGGGGCGTACAGTCGGTCTCGTGCGGCAGCGACGTCGTCGAGGAATGCTACCTGGTTGATCCTGCCAGTAGTCATATGCTTGTCTCAAAGATTAAGCCATGCATGTGTAAGTATGAACTAATTCAGACTGTGAAACTGCGAATGGCTCATTAAATCAGTTATAGTTTGTTTGATGGTACCTACTACTCGGATAAACCGTAGTAATTCTAGAGCTAATACGTGCAACAAACCCCGACTTCTGGAAGGGATGCATTTATTAGATAAAAGGTCGACGCGGGCTCTGCCCGTTGCTGCGATGATTCATGATAACTCGACGGATCGCACGGCCTTAGCGCCGGCGACGCATCATTCAAATTTCTGCCCTATCAACTTTCGATGGTAGGATAGTGGCCTACCATGGTGGTGACGGGTGACGGAGAATTAGGGTTCGATTCCGGAGAGGGAGCCTGAGAAACGGCTACCACATCCAAGGAAGGCATGCAGGGGCCGCCAAATTACCCAATCATGACACGGAGAGCGAATAAAAAGCAACGCGTCGGATATACGTGAGAGATGGACTTGGTATGAGTTCTGCGACTATCGAAATTAATCAGACTAACTTCAAAATCTACTGAATAATCATAAACGAGCGATCCACAGTTGAGGCCTTATTGGATTAACATAATTTTATATGGAGGAAAGTATAAGACACAAGCTATAACTAAGACTCGAAATGGTCTTTCTCTAATTTATTATTTTGATAATGAATAATTTTTTTTTGAAATATAAAAATATCCCAATGCGACCACATATTTCTAAATTAAAGAAACATATGTATTATATTTTTGTTTTAAGTTCTAAATAATTATTTTATAATTTTAATAAAAG
The DNA here is from genome assembly GCA_009835305.1 of Ipomoea purpurea. Lineage (NCBI taxonomy): Eukaryota > Viridiplantae > Streptophyta > Magnoliopsida > Solanales > Convolvulaceae > Ipomoea > Ipomoea purpurea. The sequence continues at coordinate 14,488 of VALG01004365.1, read as the reverse complement.
TAATAGTAAAAAATTGATAGTGGAACTTTGATTGGTGAACGTGCTCGTGTGCGGCGCCCCTAAGACCTTTCCATTGAAATCAATGAGTAAAGTCTGTGTTCTTTTTGTTGTTGCTATTTTTTTTTTTTTTTTTTTTTTTAAATTCAATAATGGGAATTACCCAAAGAAAACAGATAAGTTTTAGTTCCTAACAGGATATAACAGATCATCGCCTCCTCTCACTTTGTTTCTGCACGTCGCGTATTCCAGAGACTCCCCAAGGACCTGGTCTCCTCGTGGATCGGTCAGATATAATTGTAAGTGCGCGCGTGGTTTGGCCGGCTCCCGGCGCGCGACGCATAGGTACTTTTGACTATGACAATCAGCTACATTTGATTCTGCAACGGGGTTTGAGCATAAGCTCCAATCAGACAAAATAGGGGTGTGAGAGTCTTATGAGAAGCTCTACGCTCTTACAACTTCCTGAAAATATTTGTGCGGGCAAATTGGAGATCAGGCATTGGAGTTATCATGATTAAACGTTTTATGAGACAATGGTTATAAGAGGATTTTCTCAATTCACCACCTTTGCGACTCAGCCTAATAGGTGATCACAAGTTGTGTTCGATTGTCCCTCACAAGCGCACCGTTAGTCTTTCAGACTGTAATCCCTATCGAAGCGACAATGGGCAACATAAGTCTTCCTGGGTGTCGCGTCCTTCCTTCCCCGCTATTGTCGTTTATTTGAATCAGGAAGGTTGAAAATTTTGGAATTTACTGAAAGGACGAAACAACTGCGGAAGCATTTGCCAAAGGATGTTTTCATTAATTCAAAGAACGAAAGTTGGGGAGCTCGAAGACGATCAGGATACCGTACCTAGTCTCAACCATAAACGGATGGGCCGAACCAGGGATCGGCGGATGTTGCTTTTAGGACTCCGCCGGCACCTTTATGAGAAATCAAAGCTTTGGGTATCCGGGGTGGGCAAAGATATTGGCAAATGCTCCCCGAAGTGTAGGCTGAAGCATGGCTATGGGTTCGCGAGGACTTCCGCAACTAAGAAGGACTGCCCACATTATCTGACGTGTGAAAGAGGGCTGGTGACACCAGGTTTGAGTGTGAGTGACCGGCCTGACGGTTTAACATTTGACTCTACATATACTGGAGTGTTATATACTACCTAGTACCAACAGGGTCCACCCGAGTCCCAATTTGGTAAGGATTGATCATGACCTACAGAGATTATTTCGTGATGGTACTCTGTAAGAAAGAACTTTCACTGTGCGTGGTGGAGCGTTTATGGCGATTAGACTTTATCAACCATGGCCGTGTGAACAGGTAATTATGGCTTGATTCGCTAGCCGGATCCGGATTTGCCGATCTCTCTGTGCGTCGGCGCTCTATTCCTTGCCCCAGATCTAACATCTGTATCGGAGTTATCCTATACAGCCCATCCACATGCCCGAGGATAAATTTGCTTATTGCGAGAATAGGTGATACAGGTGTTATTCTCGATTCCTTCTCCGCCGCCAGCTTCTTAGAGGTGACAATGCCTTTGTATCGGCACTATTACAAAGCCCGCTGAAGTTTCGGATTTTTCTTTGTTTAGGCATTTGCCCATATTTAATCTAGAAGGTCTGCTGAAATGTTCTAATATAGAAATAGATTACAAATGAAGAAAAAAAAAAAACCAAGCCAAAAAAAAAAAACGCAAAATAAACTGCTGCCATTATTCGAATCTGTATGGAATTTTACGAAACAAAAGCATTTTATAGACGGTTGTGGGACCCTCGACCGGCCCGCAACGAGTAATTCTTTGACATAATTAGTAAATCATATTTCTATCGTGGGGGTACTTCTATGTAGGTAAGAAATAGAAAATCTATATGTAATTCGTTTTGAGTGCTATATAACAAACGAGAGAATTACCATTAGTAAGCGCGAGTCACTATAGCACTCAGCTGTTGATTTCATACGTCCTAAATTTCTATTGCCTGCTTTGTACACTAACGATTCTTGTTATTAATACAGCTAAACAACATAAACCGGAAAAAAAATTAAGGAAAATTCAGATATCCATAAATTGTGAAGATGTTTGAGAGAAGTACAGCTATTTCATTTAGGAATTGTCTTTTTTTTTTTCTCCAATTATAAAAATTCTTTACATTTTTCAAATTATCAGGCGACTTTTGGGTTCGGTTTCTTGCCTGCCGCGAACGTTCGTCGACAGATGATTTTCGCTTAATAATTTGAGAGAGAAGCTCCAAATCCCTGATATCCCTATTGGTCCTTCATTTAGAGAAGGAGGAAGTTTCTAAATAAAGCGCAGTTTCCGTTAGGGTGAACTCTGCGGAAGGATCTGAATTGTCGAAACTCTGCCTTCAGAGCAGAATCGACCGAAACTTATCGGTTTTGTTATTCAACTATTGTTCGTCCGGTAGAACTCGTTTTTCATATTATCGGGCGATATAATCCAAATGACCGCGCGGCGGTACAATGCATGTCGTGTATGAGTGTCATTAGGTGTAATGTATCCACTGCATCGAGACGGGGTCGCCCGCCCGCCCTGTGTCATTGACCACCTCGTTTAATCTAACGGCAGGTGATAATATTCTGAGGATTTTCGCGCGTTTTGGTAAGAGGGGGTGTTATGGCAATTACAGTGGCCATTTATAGCGGGCGTGTTCCAGAATACACCAACAATGTTGACAATATACACCAATAGTGTAATAAAACACACCACAGTGAAACACACTAACGGTGCATTCTCGTGTTATGGTAATTACAATGACCATTTATAGCGGCTGGCTTCCAGAATGCACCTGTAGACACAGAAAATTTGAAGCTGACAAGTGGACCGATTAAATCATTATCGAGCCCAATTTCAGGGTTGATCATTAGTTCAATTTAATTAATTGAGCTATGATAATTAAATTAATTTATTTAGTCCAAGTAAATCTGATTTGGGCTATTGAATTAATTAATTAATTGGTCCAAGCCCATTTTATAAGTGAATTATAATTATAATTATAATTTAAATATAATATGATTTTATTATATTTGAATTAGATAATTATAATTTAATTTGAATTTGAATTAGATGATAGAATAATGAACCTAGAATTGATTTTGGCAAGGTTCATTTTAGTAGATAATTAATTAATTTAATTTAATAAATATTAGTGGAGTTTGTTGAGGGATTTTGGTTACAAACTTCACTATAAATAGAGCCTCAATTTCATTCTTTAAATCACACCTCAAATACATTGAAAACAACTTGAAGACTTGAGAGCTTGAAGGCATTGAAGAACGACGCTTGATAACTGAAGAACTTGAGAGTTGAGAGCATTTGAAGAAACAACTAGAGCATTGTTGAAGAGCTTGATAGAGTGGCGTTCGGATAACGCTAGTGGTGCCAATTTTATGTGCATATCTTCTGCTGTTGCGGTGCGAGACCCTCTGGGAAAGTGCTCGGTTCGATGTGGTCCATAACTCGTCTTTCCTCGCCACGATCGCTCTTGTGCTCAGCTAGTGTTGGCGAGAGATAATCTCAACGTTTCAAATTGCTTGCAAAACCAGACATACCAAGCAGAATCGCTCCTTAGAGGCTCTCCTCCAGGACAGAGAAGATGACTCTGTAGTTATTTCTCTCTGTCCTGAAAGTGTCTCTTTAGCTCCTCAAGTCTTCAAGCTATATCAAGCGGTCGTTCTCATACAGCTGGGACGGACTATAACGAAAGGTTTTCAAGTTGTCTTCACAAGGATTCCGCGCTCGTGAATTTAAAGAATGAAATTATGTAGCACGTCGCTGACGAACTTGTATAACAGTCTCCTAGACCACTAATCCTCCGATACAACAAATCGCTGTAACTGGCACATAGAACATGCTAAATAATTAATTCGAAATCTACTAAAAATGTGATCCTGTTGGCTGAGGAGATTCTAGGGCGCGTTCCACTCAGCTGGCGGATCCGGGCTTCCAAATTCAAATTAAGTCCCCTATAGGATATATGGTTTCGAGCGCCAGTAGATATGTAGAGTGTAAGAAAGCCCCGCTCATGTGGCCCATTGAGACTCTCCCTGTTGCATCCACTGGATTAATTTCACTTTATTAAAAAGAGCGCCGGCTGTTCTACGGGAGTCTCTGTGATTGGTTTAATGGTGCATGCAATGTTGCCCCAAAATCGAGTGCAGAGTGTACTTTTCACCATAGCAAATAATAATTTAATTAATATTACATCAGTAGGAGCTGCAATTAATAAATTGTACTAATTGAGGACGAAACCCCTCGAAGTTGGGAACATCAAAGATGAGTATCTTAGCTCGGTGAGGGAATGGACTGACAAGAATGTATCTTCTCTGGAACTAACAAGAAGCAGAGTTCTCTTGAGGCAGCCGCTATTAGATGCCTTGATACAATTGGATCTACCGGTAATGAGGATGCAAGCGCAAGTTGTGTGTGTTCACATGTGGGTGGGTACCTTGGCGCATCTATGGCGCTGTTCCGTTGTATTTTCTGGGAACGGTAGTATGTGCGCTAAATTTACGAGTTGAGAGGCCGGGGTCCGCACTCAGAATACCATCTCCTGGCTGCGACGGGCCAACCAAGACACGCGCGAGAAGGATTCTCAGGTTTGGGCGGTGTCGTTCTGGCGAAGCTCACAGAAGGTTCATTTCTAATTGAGTGTGACGGCGTTTCTTCAGCCGGGATATACACGGACGATCGTTCTCGGTATGCCGTGGTGAGAGACATGACAAGCCAAGCGCTATGCCGCTATAGCGCCCTGGCGCTATGCCTCGGCACTTTACTGCCTGCGCTATATATATTTACCGGTACGCTGGGGGGCCTGTGTTGGAGCTCTCACATTCGAACCCGTCTTAGGAACACGCGACCAAGGAGTTACTGACTATATGTGCGAGTCAATATTATTTAGCTAACGGTAAGGCGTTTCCCCTTAAACCCAGATATATGTCGACTTAAAGAAGCACCGTGTTTCAGTTACTATTATGCAATGGTGTATCCTGCACATCACGGTGGTAGCAAAACCGCTTTTATATTTTGAAAAAAAAAAGACAATATAACTACCGACACGGACCTTTGATTCTCTTATTGAGAATAGCGGTTCGGGGAAGAGTGTAGTAGTTTCTTTAACATAGTACAGGAACATTAAACCGCAAAAAGGGTATAAGAGTTAGAACGATAATAGCCATCTGTAGCTGGTGCTATGCCATGAGAGAACTACTTAAAACTAATCTTGTGTGGAAGACACGCTTTAAGCATTTAGAATAAGTGAACGAATGCAAAATAGGATTCGTCTGACTTTGTAATGCCAGAGCTATATTTTGAGTTGGGGCGAAAAGATGAGAGGTTCGGAACACTCGATAACCCTTTGTTCTCTCTCATCGATAATGTCTACCTCGATGCCATACAGAATTGTTGTTTTGGTTCTTTTTTTTTTTTTTTTTTTTAATTTCAATGAATGGAATACCCCAATAGAAGAAGAAAACAGATAGTTTTGATGTACGTTTACAGACATAGTGTCTTTATCGGGAAGCGCCCACGAAGACATTTACTTGCGATTACCCAAGTCAGGTTTTCATCTTACGAACGATTGTGCCCACAGTACTCCGTCTATGCTGACTGGCTGGGAACTCGAAGTACCAGTAGTCATTTGCCGCTGCATCGAGCTTCGCTCCCCTCCTTCCTCTTTCACGGGGCTATTTAGATTAACACCCATCTTTCGGTCCCATACTCGAAGAATTGCGCATTCACGGTTCTGTTCTTCAGACATCCCTACGAAATCTTCGTCTCTAAAAGATCATTAAGGATGCGGTCATTCGGCGGTGCTAACCCCCTTGTGGAGGCGCAATGTCCGCCAATACTCAGCTCTCCTTTTGCGCATTCACTAAGCAGCTAAGCCTCAACAAAGCCCATCAGCGTCCACACATCCAATACTCCTCCCTCCTCGCGGCTTGGTACTGTCCTGCCATTGACTCCGCAACACATGTCAGACTCCTTGGTCCGGTGTTTCAAAGACGGTCGAATGGGAGAGCCCCAACAGGCCAGCGACCGGAGCGCCGCAGGGTGCCGAGGCACGCAGGGCAGCGCGCGCTGCCTTCCCACGATCCGAGGAAGACGACGTTCCGCCGAGCCGTATCAAAAAGCCCGGGGCTTTGGCCGGCCCCCCCCACATCCTCGCTGGTGCCGCGGCCCCCGGAGCTAGATCGGCGGACCAGCAGCGCTCCTCACCGTTCGTCACATACTACCGTGGAGCCGCATCGCCGGTGTCTCCATCCGACATTCTGGCAACTGCTTCCGCACATTCGAAGCGAACTCTGCTGTAGAATCTCGTCTTTGCTATGTGACTTATTGCGCAATCCAATTTGTCGCGCTCGCCCACTGGTTAATCGCTTATTTGTTACGCATAAGTCGGGATCTTTCGTACGCGAGTGATTATTTATACCTTGAGACGGAACAATTTCATGGTCTCATACCGCCTTAACGGAGTAACACGATTGTGTGCCCGGCTGCCAAGTTCTCCCATAAGCAACCCCGGACCCTCCCAATTTATTTTTTGGGTCATTTTTTTAAGGAAAGAACCTCCGACAGAACGCTTCTGGCAGTGGTGCCGGACAGCTTTGTTCTTCTCCGGCAACTAGCACGAGTGAGCTACCTCACCCTCTCCGGCGCCCCTTTTCCAGGGGACTTGGGGCCCGGGTGGAACAGAATTCACAGGCTCGCATCTCTGGACGGAACCCGCTTCTCGGCCTACGACTACAATGGGCTCGAAACTGCGGCGGGGACTTCAAGATTCTGACCGACCACCAAGAAGAAGGCCTCGGCGCTTTTGAGGTAAGATCATGAAGGCTGGGCTGTTCCCTATACAGAGTATTCCTTGGTTTTTATATCCATGGCTGTCGCCGTGGTAACATCTATAGGGAGACAATATTCTGCTTTTGTCTAAGTTTTTGCGTGGTTTTATTCATCCATTGCGCTATTATTAGAGAATAATGTATAAAATACGCGAAGGTAAAAATATAACACCAGAGGAAAAACATGAAACAATAAGGGTCTTACCTCATGTTTTGGTCGGATGACAGACCACTAAGGACGCGTGTCCTCTAGCTTCGTCCGATATTCGCAATCACCAGTGGGTCTAACTTGGTTTGGGGATAACTTCAGTTACCTCTATTTTTACTCTTATTAAAGAAACTGTACAGAGATTTTAGGCCTATTCAGACTGTCGGTAGTGTATCAATAGCCAACAACATAGAGGTATTACGACCAACCACTGCGTCACCGTGACATTACTCGCCGTCCTCGTGTGACATGTTATTATTAACCAGACCGCATTCGCTCTCCACGGGCAAGTTAGGGTGTGCTATTCGGATTTTAGAAGAAAAACACACTATACCGCTCCACTCTCAAGCTACGGATTAATTAGAGAAATACGTCTCATAGTTTCGACCAAGAGATAATATTGGCTGTGCGTATTTCCGCCTCAATATAATAAGACGATGATCGCCTCTCACGCAGCTCGACGAACAGTTTCATCACCACTGATTATTTACGGAGTTTACCTATATCGACCAGTTTGGGTCTAATCTAGGTGCTGCAGGGACTATGCAGTTACACTTACATATGACTCTGGCATTGAGGATTCTTTTCAGGGATTCTGCAATTCACATACCTATATATTCATAAGGTATTAATCGACATTTCGCTGATCAGTTCTCATTATATATATTTCTAATCGATGCGAGAGCCCTTAAGAGTTATATCCTTATGTAGCGTCATGGTTAGTTTCCCAGGATCATGAGGGTCTGTGTATTGGTTGTATTATTGGGTAACGGACTATCGCCTGTTGCGAACGTGGAATCAGGCTATATGCTAAATCTATCCGCACGCATGGTGAAATCAATTCGGGAGACTGTTCGCCGTTTTTTGTTTTAAGAGAGAGAAGGGCGGGGCGGCATGGCAACGTACTCGGAGGCTCGCAGGTTTCATTCTCTAGCGTTGCGGCGGCTATTTCGCTGACCGACGGGGGCTCTGAGATGATTGTGACCAATATAGCCCCGAAGATTTGAGATCTGTAACCGGATGAACGATAGATGCACCAACCAATCAAGATGGAAAAACACCGTTTAACGCTGTCTGCCTATGGTCTCTCTCATCCGCTCCGCATCTCTGCTTTTTTGTATGAGCAGGTTTGGCTTCCAATAACGGACCCTATGGATATGAGACTAGCATAATACCGCAGGTATCTCCTAGCAGAGAGAACCTTGGTTGGATCGGACGATTTTACTCTCTCTCTCCAATAGTCCTTATGTGTTTTGTATCAATTAGTATTGAAATAATTGGATTATGTGAGAATTCGTGCTTCGTATCAGAGGCAGTGTCTTTAATTGCGGCAGTCGTTCGTCCACGTAGTTACGCTGCGTATTTTGGGCTCACGTAACATCACTTAATTCTCTCAATTTCGACCGAAGAGTCCCATTATATCTAGAGTAGGAGCGTACAGTGAGCGGACTTAGATTTAGATACATTTTAATAAGTTTAATGGCTAGGATACTGTATGTCAACTGCGTATGATAGTTGAATGACTCGCGTTACATTATAATTTAATTTGAATTTTGAATTTAGGTTACTAGGATAGATTCTATATAGAAGACCTGAACCTAGCTATGAATTGCAATTGCAATTCTGTATCTCTCCTCTCAGTAATCAGAGTAATGTAAAATCAAAAATTACTCTCGGGGACCTGAATCGGCACCAAATATTAGTGGAGTTTGTTGCATGGATTTTTGTTCATTGACTTGTACATACACTAATCTCAAGATGTAGAGCCTCAATTCATTCTTTAAAATACACCTCAAATACATGTGCAGCAGTAGCACGTTGCACGACATGTATAGCAGAGTCTATAGAGAGAAAGCCACAGTTTGCTGTTAATAACTGCTGCTCAAACTTGTATCGCGTCTTAGATAGGAGTTGAGGAAGTGTGCTCTGGTAAGAAGATCACCATCTAAGAAGCTGTGTCTAGGAGGCAATGGAGGGCTTCTGTGTGTCGCAGAAGAAATCTTGCCTAGTTTGTGTGATTGCAGCAATTTGAAACGTTGCAGGATGGTCTCGTATACTCTGTCTTAACTGGTTCCTCCTCGTCCTTAGTATCTCTATGTGTCAAATGCTGTTGCCCGAACGAGCATGAAAGATTAACAGCCCTATGCACCGCTCTTCACACAAATGCTTGATAAGAATCAATACATACAGAAAGAAGCTCTCAAGCTATCTGTCAATCCCAAGCTGTTCTTACTCATAGTCCTCGTCTTGAAGCTTCTTCAACATCGGTATGTTGTTCTCTCGCTCTCTCCCCCAGTGCTGGAGATGTCAATTATAAAGACCGTCAGTTTCTTGGAATGGCCCTTAACTTCCTCAAGTCTTCAATTTTTTTCAATGGTTAATTTCTGCAGGCCGTGTTGGTGCGCATCTTTTTCCGTCATTATATCACTTTAAAGTTTCGAGCATATGGTACCATTAGCTCTACCTCACTCCGCGTAATCCAGTAAGATCTTTTTGAATTCTCCACTCAAAATAAAACTGGCCCAGAGCCGGAGATTCTTTATAATTAAGCAAACATTCTCTGCCATTGAATTCTCTCCACCTTGCCAAAATCAATTCTAGGTTCATTATTCTATCAGGTCTATCATGTCACAATCATTTTCAAAATTGGTTAGCAGACTTAGTGACAAGTCTTAATTTCCAAATATTAATAAAATCTGATCGTACTTACTGAAGCCACTCACTAAACTTATTTCGATATCCTGATTAAATGAAAATGGCTTGGACCATCAATTGGCAAATATAACAGCGCTCTCTACGCAAGTCTTGTATTCGTATCTTTGAGATAATATAAGAATTATCTATCAATATTTTTACATAGTATCTATAGTAAGCATCATTATCAGAAAATATGAAGTCAATGATCAACCTGACAATTGGTCGACTAATGATTTCGAATGTCGCGCGCTCCATGCTTGTCAGCTTTTCAAATCTTATCTGTAGTCTCCGATATCCCAGAGAGAGAGTCTCCATAGTGAAATGCCCGCATATTTATAAATATCCGGTTCATCTGATTATAATTTACCATAACACGAGAATGCACCGTTAGGTGTGTTTCACTATTCTCTCGTTGGGGTGAGTTGTTTTATAATGTACTAACACGTAATTCGTTAGGCTTGCATTCATTGTTGGCTCTAACCTAATGTTCGTTGCAATGTTAACCGAGAGCAGCCGGAGCGCACTGAATCTAAATCGCCAACTTTAGTAGGCCATTGGAGCGCGACTAAATCCGGCCCCTAGATACAAGGGACGCGAGGCGAAACGAATCTGCAGGAGTATTTATCTGCCGTTTCAAACCCGTACGGATGTCGTTCAGGAATGACCAGATACGGGACCACCCGGCATGACCATCCACACCATTAATGTCAATTGAACTCGAGAGTGGGCCTTTTTTTTAACTGCAACAATACTTATAAAATATACGTATTGGGGATGCATGGTTATTTAACCGCGGCTGGCGGCACCAGACTTGCCCTCCATTTTTTGGTATTCCTTAGTTAAGGCGATTTAGATTGTACTCATTCCAATTACCTTAAGACTCGATCACTAGGAGCTCCCCGTTATTTGTTTATTGATTTAGCTATAGTCAACTGCAAGGATTCTCCGCGTCCCGGACTTGGGTAATATTATTTGCCGCGCACTGCACTGTCGTACCTTGCATTGTTGAACATGTTTGACGATGAGTAGTCCGTTTTCGTACGTATGCATACACGAACTTTCCGGATATCATGTAAACCTCTAGAGTCGTACAGAAAAAAAACAAGTCCATGAAATATTTCTCTAAATTTCATCCCGATACACCACTCTTAATGGTAGGTTGACTCTCTCTAAAACATTGGTATGACACATAATCTAAATTACCGCTCTATTTGTTTTAGCTACTAACAATTATTTTAATTTAAATACCGTAGCACTAATATATGAGAGAACTAAATTATGCCAAGCTTGATTGGATGAGGTATCGCAACCTAAGCCTGTTGCAATCTCATGACATCGAGATAGAATGTTTTTTAATAGTATTGTGTCTGATATTTATGTGTGTTTTTTTTTTGTTTTTTTTGAGAAAATTTTCAGCATTGAATGGGCGCAGGAGCTACCAAAGAAACAGGTCTGTGCGTACTGTTCTCAGTCGTTTACGTGGAGCAGAGGTCTTGATAGTGACACAAACAGCGACACTCGGAAAGAAAGGTGCACGAGCTGCGTCCGGCGCAGCCAGTACTTCCTATAAGCACCAAGGATTTTAACTGGTTGTATTATACATGGGTAGAAATATGAATAGTCCGTATCGGGCTTTGCGAGCGGCAATGCTTGGGCTAGCGAATCAGCTACTTGATTCGTGGGTTTGATCGGTGTATTAGATCTAAATGTATTCTTCCGCCATACTTCGAAGAATGTTGGAAAGTTTCTTATCCTAACCAAGGCTATATCACGAATGTAGTTGGAGTTAATTACGGATCTGTTACTGGTTAAAGGGGTAACTAGATCAGACAAATGGTCATCTAAGATTCACTCTCAATCACCAACTATTCCACTACGACTCTATAGATCGATCGCCATGTATTTGACGAGTTGTCACTCGTCTTCAACAAGAACCACAATTTGCCTTCAGCTTTCCCATCGGAGCATTTGACACAATATATCGCTCCTCAATTCGTCTTTTTAATCTTTCCTCCAGATATTCTCTCCCTCCCACGTTTGGTACTTTACGTTGCAAAGGATCAACCAGTAGCATTCCTCGACGACGTCGCTGCCGCACGAGAACCGGAACTGTACGCCCCCGTCTCTCGCTCGCTCCTAGGAGCAAGGGATTTGGCGACGAGAAACGATCGGTTGGCTAGCTCGGAGGCGCTTTGAGTCGTACAAAACGCGTTGAGACAGGGCAGATTGAGCTCGGCGCCCCTTGCCCTCAAAGGTGGACCGATCCGAGAGCATCGGACAATCGCACCTGTGCAAGGCCACCGGCGACGATTCGGACGACCGTGAAGATGGAATACGGGCAAATGGCTCCCCGATGGAAGCTGAGCATGGGCTTTGTTGAAGGGCATCAATTAGCGCCCATTAGGCTTATGGAAAGGTGGTTGGATTGAGAGTGACGTAATGACATTGTCTCATACGTGCAATTAGCACCAGTATTCATGCCGTTACTCACCGTCCCAGTCGGCCGACCCACAATACCATGTTGGAAGCTGTAGATGTAGCGAAAGGAACTCCATCTTCCGAAACGGTATATTCGGATAACGTTATCAACAGGGTGGACGACGAAGAATCATATGGTGAATGCTAGATTTAGCATATAGCCCACACCCGTCTTTGCTCAGTGCCGCGCATGCTGCCCAAGAAGGACTGGTCAGATTTCACAACACAGTTGAGACACGCCAGTCCACCGCCTGAGCGATACTTGTGTCGTCTTGGATAGGACGATAGCGTACCTCAGAGTATTGCGCTGCTTCGTCGGTCGGTTGTATTGAATGATCAGCGCTGGCTGTCTAGGCTAAAACCTAGGACTGCTGCGTGTTTTCTGTGTCGAGCAATTGCCGCCTCCCACAACTATCACTGCATGACCAGAATATCAAAGAAAAAAAAAAAAAAAAAAAAAAAAAAAAAAAAAAAAAAAAAAAATGACCATACTACATGAATCTTCAACGCACCTATGAGGTCAACCGCAGGTCTGTGTCTATTCAGACAACTCCGCATACATTCGCCTATAGCCAGAAGGATTTCGGCATAATTAGTAGCATCCATAGGTATACCGCTACACTTCCAGTTAACGAAAATAAAATAATTATTAATAGCTACACAGTGACACAGAAAATGTCACCATACACACGATGCAAAGTTCTTCCTGGTAGTTTAGCATGAATTGTGTGTTAGCACACATGTTGTTTATTGTCTACGAAGAATCAGACAGGATAACCGATTAAATCCATATAATAAGAGTTAAGTATATCGCCAATAATTCCCGGCAATTAGTTCATGTTGTCTTTTTTTTTCCAATAATAAAAAATGTACTATGTACCAAATATCAAATTCATCAATGATTATATTCAGTACAGGCAATCCTGCAGTTCGCTAATAATTGAAGGACCAAATCTTTCATATAGCTCAATAGTTATAAATATATAATATAGTATATATATATAGTATATATAAGCGCTCATAGTTGTCATGTCATTAGGTGTGGTCATGTGGGTCGTATCTGTGTCATTGAATCAGTTTAACAACATGGCAGTGATAATTCTTGAGGATTGTTTCGGGCGTTCTTGGTAAGGAGGTTTGGTGTTATGGCCACCGAATTACCAGTGGCATTTATAGCGGGGCGTGTTCCAGAATGGCCCTAACACCAACGAAAATTGCTTGCCAACAACTAGGTTACTAAACCACCGAATTAGTGTATAAAACAACCACATGTAGCCACACTCTGACTAACGGGTCAATTCTCCAAGTTGTGTATGGTTAGTGAAGTCCGCACGCTCACATCGTGACCAATTCTATTTAGGCCGCGCTGGCTTCCAGAATGCACCTGTAGACACAGAAAATTTGAAGCGAGAATTGCGAAAGGTGGATCGGATAAGCATCCGATGCGAGCACTCGAGGGACCGTGCAAAAAGTTCCTACCTGCGGCGGTTTGGATTCAGACTACGTTCAATATTAGTTCACAGATCTAAAGCTCATATATCATGCAGTCTGTTCTAATTGCTGATATAATACCGATGGTGGGTCAGCCGCCCAATTAGTGTATTTCTGTATATACGCTGCACAAAGTTATAAGAATCTGATTTGGCCTATAATGTTGATGATCGATCTATAATTGATCTTATTGGTATCGCGTTCCCAAGTACCACAATCATTCGTTGAGACTAGAGAGATAGATAAGGCTTATATACATGCAATAATATACTAGTTTATTAGTTTATTTTTTAGATAGGTATACTAGGACTACTTTTCGGTTTATATTTGAAATTAAAAGATAATCCGTTAAAGATTATTAATTTGAATTCTTTATGAGTCTAGATGTAATAGGGAGCAGCTCAACCAGTCTTGCAACCTGTGGTGATACTATGATAGAGAAACAGCGGTTCATTTTAGTAAGATTAATTAATTACTTAGACGATTGAATCTAAAAGGTAATTTCAATGTGAGTTAAGGTTTAGGATGTCGGGATTGTAATAGGTCGTGGCAAAGTCACGTATAGGCAATTGGACGCCGCTCTGCATTAGCTACATGCTATATACGTATTATCAATCACACCCTCAAATCTAACACATGTGTAAAACATAAACTTGACTCGTGATTAGTACGGCTTTTCTTGAGAAGCGCTTTAGATGTTCATTGCACGCTCTGAAGATTTGCACGCTTGATAAACTTGAAGACTTGAGGGCGGAAGGTTG
>VALG01004360.1:0-13506 GCA_009835305.1 Ipomoea purpurea | reverse complement strand
AAATCTCCAGGTACTTGTCAAAAGACCCGAATTGCTTCTTCATTATACATACATTAATAAGGGAAAATTAATTAGTCCCACAATAAGCAGATGACAAAATGTCTTTAGCAATTTTAGCAGCACTTCACAATTTAAAAAAAGGTGTCCCATTTGGAGATGGTGATGTTACATACACAAGTTGTGTTACTTCAACCACATCAATCAATATATATAATATAATATAATGACTTATGGTTTAGTGCTGTCCACGTGAGAGGTTGTTACTGTTAAAGGAGTTAGTTAGTACTTATATTAATATATACATATATATATATATAATTATATATTATATTATTTAACTTTTCGTTTCAAGTTAAAGTACCATTTCGAGTATATATTTATCCTTACGGATAAGAAAAAATGTACAATTATTTGCACTTTACAGCCTTATATTGCTTCCTGCTATGGCATCATAGTGTAGTGATGGAGCATGTAGTTGTCACCAATCATGTTGGGAATGGGTTTTTTTTTTTTTTTTTAACTCCCATAACTTATTGAATGGGAAAAGACAGTTGAAATGCAACTATTTAGTTAATAGCTTCATAAAGCATAATTAATTAATTAAATTGTATTAAAATCAAATCACCTCATTTGATAGAATTGTCAACAGCTCTCTACAAAGCTCAATTCCATGCCATATTCAGTGCTGGTTGAGTTTATCTTCTTCTCTGTGTACTTTGACACAATTTCTGCATCAAATCCTGAGAAGGCCTCCTGGATAACTTCATCAAATATAGATGAATAAAAAACTTTTTGAGTTGAATGAAGATTAAGCAGAGATGTATAGTTACCTATCCTTTTCTTTAAGACTTTTTTTCTGATCCAACTTGAGCACAGTCAACACCAGTAATTAAACACATGCTGCATATTCAATTAATGATTAATGGCAATTTTGTTTTTGTTTAAAATGGACAATTTCATTAAGTGTTGGGCAGAGGCCGGTAAAGGTAAGCATCCAATTTGCGAAAACGTGTAGCCTAAAATTGTGGCTTCGTTACTGTTATAGTTTTTGGCGTTGTGATAAGCATTTGATCTAACAAGTGATATCAAATCATGCCAAAGATTCACTAAAGGCCAAGGTCACTTCTCGAAATGTGTAACGTATAAAGAAAAATTTGAGCATTTCTAACTACTCCCTCCGTCTTATTTTATATGTCTGGTTCGGTTAACGATGTTTGACTGAAGTTATTTTTAATTTAATTTTTATAAAATTAAGTTTAGTATTTTATACAAATTTATATATTTAAACTATACCAAAAATATTATTAAACCAAAAAATTAAATTAAAAAAAATAAAATTACTAAAGAAAATAAATAAAAATAAAGTGTGATTGACTTATAAATAGTAAGTATGAGAAATAAAATGTTGACAGAAGTATGAAATTAATGGTACTCACTTGTCGTCGTGAACAGGGACTCCCCATTTTCATCGTGGTATGCAACATAAATTGGGTCTGAAATTCACCATGATAGAACAGAGTTAATTATTTCTTAAAATCGTATAACTTATGCAGAATTCTGAAAAGAAATGATGTATTACCAGAAGGCAGTGATAAAGCTGCTCTTTTTTCTTGACGAGGGACTGGTAGCCGGCGGCGGCTGAGGTCAGCGGCGCCGATCTTTCCATCTTCCAAATTTGCCGGATTTGGTTCTTCCGTAGTGGGCAATTCGCATTTTCCGTTGGACTTGCATAATCGCGACTTGTTCCCTTCTCGCCGCCGCTATCTTCCGGGCGCTTCGGTTATCACGGAAGAGGAGTATGCGGAGCATGAACTCTCCGTTTCCGGCGACGACGGGGCAGAAGCGGCGGCCCGCCTTTCTTGAACTTCTTAACCAACAACAAGTCTGCTGATTTAGCAGTTGCCCTTGGGAAGTTAAAGCCTTGTCGAGGCTGGGAATTCAGGCCGTTGGGATCATTGCCCTTCTCTTGACGGCCGGCTGTCGGGAGACTTGATCTTAGGCGAGACCGGAGGCGTGGCTGCTGAAGGCTTGGGCCTAAGCTTAGTAGCAGACGCGGCGATAAGGGCTGTAATGCGCGGAAGAGGTGGCTTTGGGGGAGCTTTTTAAGGGAATTGCGACGCTCCAGTAGAGGAACTCTGTTGCAGTTGGGGTGCAGAACTGACGGCCATTGATATGGGAGACATTTGGGGTCATATTCCCTGCAATTAGTCTTGGGGAAACACATCTTCAGGAATGTCTGAATCTTAATTCAATGAAGAAGAAGAAAGAAAAGAAGAAGAAGAAAGAAGAAGAAGAAGAAGGGAGAATGGGGAGCTATGGAAATGGAAATGCAGAGGAGCAGTTCTCAGGGTGGTGATGTGCAGGATAGATAGATGGACTTAAGGAGGTCCGGGAAGGATGTCGCTATTTATAAAGGCTTGGAGCAAGGAAAAATAACCTTGCTCAAACGCTTCATTTTTGCTAGGTAACATGAAACAATAATTTCAAAAAAAACAGTATTACAGTATTACAAGTTTGACTTCCCATTTTCTTTTTGGTATAACCCAGTTAACTATGGACTATTTGGTTGATTTACTACTTTGTAATTTTTTACCAATTAAGCCATAAAGAATGACTCACGGTTGGAAATTATGGAATTTCGACCACCTAAAAGTGATTTTAAATCAAGTCGAAAGCCTTATTCCGATCACTTTTGGTATCCGGAAAAACCTTTATTGCTATTTCCGACCACTTTGGTATTCGAAAAAACCTTTATTGCTATTTCCGACCACTTTTTGCTTTCGAATTGATTTAAGATCACTTTTAAGTGATCGGAAATTTCATAATTTTCAGTAGTGATTTATCAAACTCACTGCACACTTCAAGATCGGGTAGTGGCTACTCACTACGCATCATTTTAACTCAGTAGACCAATGCACACCCTTCCCTCCGATTTTTCTGAAAACGTGTTTTCAACACAAAAAAAAAGGGAAAAGTGTCAAATTGGCTCCCTAAGTCGACCGGATAGTGCAATTGGATCCCTTAACTAAAAAAAGCTCCATTCAGATCCCCTAAACCTGTAAAATTGTTCAATTAAGTCCAAGGTGACTTGTTTAACAGGTTAAATCTTCACATTGTTGACACGTGTCATTTTAAAATATTTTTTTTGTTTGTTTTTGTTTTTTTTTTAAAGGATTTATTTATTTATTAAAATATATATTATTTTATTAAAAAAAAAACAGCCACCTGCTTTGTGCATTTTTTTAAAAAAGTTTTTTTTTTTTTTAAAAAAAAGCTTTGTTTTTTTTTTTTTTAATTTTTTTTAATTTTTATATATAATATATATTTTAATAAATAAATAAATCATTTAAAAAAAAAACAACAAAAACATTTTAAAGTGACACGTATCAACAATGTGAAGATTTAACCTGTTAAACAAATTACCTTGGACTTAATTAAACAATGTTACAGGTTTAGGGGATCTGAATGAAGTTTTTTTTATTAAGAAGACCCAATTGACTTATCCCGGTAACTTAGGGGGCCAATTTGCACTTTTCCCAAAAAAAAAAAAAAAAAAAAAAACAAGCTTTCAAATTTTTGAATAATTGCGTAAACTGCCTAGAACTTTTCCGAAAGCTTTTTGATTAACGGGAGAACAATACATGAACAATTTTTAGCAACTTTTGGAGACGAAACATTTTCAAAAATAGAAAAATGCTAACCTCCCGGAGTTTTCGTGCAACAAATCATATTTAAATATTATGTTAGTATTTATAATCTTGCAAAAGGAGATTAATTTAATTGAGTCTCAATCTGTTTGGGACCATTATATTATTGACCTTATTATTATAAGTGACTTAAACCTTCTCTACTTAAGTTAATGTTTTGGTTAACAAACACTTTTTAAACTCAAAAAATAAGATGTTGATGACATGGTAAGATGGTCAACAATAATATATAGGCATATATAAAATAGGTGTTCACGGACGTCAAACAAAGATAAAGTAGTTGGACAAGAGGGGGTGTGAGTAGGGTCAATTGGGGCATACTTTAAGAGGAAGTTAGTAACATGGGAAGATTAGGGTATGGCAGACATACACCCTCTTGTGAGGGGTACTTTCTTTTGTTTAACGCTCGACCACGAGGATGACACTGACACCATCCTTCCTCCTATCCCTATCCCTATCCCTATAAATCCCTACTGCAAAGCTTGCCTTTTAATCATTTTCTTTTTCTTTTTTTCAGCATACATGCATTTATTTTGTTATCATGTATAGAATATGTAGTACATATATATTTAATAGTGGTAGACAAAAGCAAACAAAGGTTTGCTTTGGGAGGGACAAAACCTAGCTAGCTACTTGGTGAGCCTAATGCCATCTTTCAATGAATCACAATTTTAACTCTTACTAGTCTAATATTGTGCGTTGCAGGGTTACATGCATGAATATAATGCCAAAAAGAAAACAATAATCAAATTAGCTTAGCTAGCGTGAGTAGTTGTACTGGAGTGAGTGACACTTTGCCGGTTTGCCCCAGCACTTTGCCCAACAAAAAAAGGTTCAATTGGTCGTGCACTCTTATCTCTTATGAGAGATTAAGAGTTCAAAATTCTCACCGAACAAAAAACGACTCAAATCCACTTACTAGAATATATAATATAACTTACCATTAAATTATATTTGGATCCCGTGAAAATAAACAGATCATTTCTAGCCACAAAGATCATCCTTTTCCTTACTATTCACAATTTCACATTGTCTTTAATTTACTGCTAAAATACATTGGCATGAGAGAAGAAGCTAAGGCTTAGCCAGTTAGCCCAAGCTAGCTGGAGTGGGGGGTGAAGGGTGTTGAGGGCCATGCATGAAAGAGACCAATCATTGCTGTTTCCTTTAGAGCTGGCTCAAATTCCCTTTCTTTCTTCTATCCCAACTTTTTCAGTTTTGTATTTATCAAGAAATGGGGATTTGATGATTAGTTCGAAATTGATGAAGATTAGTTGTATTAACTTTTGAGTTCAGTTGTTGGAGCTAATCAATTTCAATGCTAGCCTTAGCTTGTAGTGGCACCAGTACAAGTAAACCACTAAAAGTGGCCACACATCACACAGTAGCTTCCAAAAACCCACTTCTTATATATATATATATATATTTATTTGGCTATTATATGTTGACATTCCATTCTCAAGTTTTGTTAAACTTGCAAGCTCACATAAAGTATCAAATTAAACTTAGCTAGATAAAATTAAACCAACTGCAAGATTGAATTGTTGTAACAGTGAGTGAATAATGGTACAAATAATAAGGGAAAAGAATTTAAACAGTTAGTCTGTCAATCAATTTTGATTTGTTTGACTACTATTAACTGTTTAACTTGGTTAAACAACTAATACGAGTGCTTGATTAATTAGCTTTTTGTAACAACTTATTGCTTCAAAACACTAAAATTCAAAAAGCAGCTCAATACAATTTTTTCGATCAATTTTTTGAGAAAGTCATTTTGTATGTAATTAATTAGTTATCAGCTAACAACTAATTTACCAAACATCTCCCTACAATCGCTAATGCTATCAACTAACCCAGTCAACTAACAACTATTTACCAAACACTCTCTTCATGTAATTAAAATGCATCATTCAATCAAATAGTAACTAATATTCATAAATGGAGAATTTACATCTTCCATATGGAGATTGTGGGTTTAAGCCTAAGGGAAGCGACATTGACTCTTTACCTCTCATTAGGTTGAGAAAGTAATTTATTAATCGTACTAATTATAATAGATCAGTAAACTTAAAAAAAAAAAAAAAAAAAAAAAAACAAAAAAAAAAAAAAAAAAAAATTCCGTTTTTTTTAATTAATATTAATTTCATTCCTCCAATATGGTCCCTATAATTTCATTACATCAATTATGGTCCCTCTTTGCATTGGCTTTTTTAGATTGATATATCTGCGAACACCCTTTTTTTTTTTTTTTGGATAGATTAAGAATCTGTTTTCTGTAACTTATTGGAATGTTGGAGTACAATCAATGATATTCTTGTCATTGCCCTCAATTTTGCCGCCCCTCCCTGGCCTTTTGGTTTACGTGCATTTTTTCATCTTGCTTAAATATATATGAACCTTGTCGAATTTGCGAAAACGTTTAATCGCGTTGTTAGAAGATAATAGCAAGTTGGGACGGGCAGCAGTGAGGGCCGAATGCTCCTAAATGGAAGTTAACTTTTTTATTTTTTTTATATAAGCTGGTGTTTTGGGGAGAAATCTATTTCTCCTCAAAACGCTAAAGGCAAACGCTGCAATATGCAAGCGTTTGCAAAAGGAGCGTTTTGGGCTTAACCAAACGAGGTTTTTGGCGTTTTTGGACCATTTAACCGTTAAAAGATGGGAATCGTTAAAAAATTAGACAGCATGCGTATTAACATAAACATCACCATATTATATCCAAATTTAAAAGGCATTTGAACATCTCTGCTTACATCTTTATTACATAGCATGCCGGTCGGATGTTGGATTTATGTTAAAAATAAGGAATGACTATAATATAATCTTTCATTTTCTATGAACTCAAAAATATATGGGTCTGGAATATTGTGGTCGTCCCTGAGTGATCTATTCCAAGGCCAAAAACTGTGAATTTGAATTGCACGAGTTTGTAGCAGTGAGTGATGACACAGTAACAAGTACGCATTGAAATGGCTCGACAATAACCCCAAAGGGAAATAATTTATTAAGGATGGAAGCATGATTGCCCCACATCATGCTATTCCTTTAATCATAGATATATATAAATACAATAAACCAGAGAGACACTAACATTAGTGTTTAATCTTGACTCCCAGGCATATACATTTCTTCTGAAGAAGTAAAGAAATTAAAAGGCTGATAGAAATGCATTAATGTGTGATTAACATACATATACAGCGGCGATAAAGTAGTTATGAGTTTAAAACTACTTATACAGAGCTAAAATGACATTTAAAACACTTTAATCAAGGTAGGGAGTGAAACAAGCCATGTGCTTTGGCAAATTAATTGGATCAATTATGAGGAATGGGGGATGAACGGCAAAAAACACATGCTTTGGTTGAGCTGAGCACATCTTACTCAATTGGCCTTAAAAACATCCAAATAATAATAATAAAATAATAATATAATAATAATATATAATAAAAATTAATTTTATTATTATTTTATTATATATATTTTATTATTATTATTTCTAATTCAGGTGAGAACAAACCTTACTTGTGAATTTGTGAAGGATTGCACACAATTATTATATTGAATGCACCTTCTCCGACTCCTAGGCTTCTGCCTGGATGACCTTGGTGTAATGATTATCTAGATACAGTGCAATCCCCCCAAATTTGTAAGTAAATGCATACAATCCCTAACAAGTTTCGCAATTCGCAAGTTAGGTTGATTTTCAATTGATTATTTGAACCTTATTTGGTGTATACCTTCCTTCCTAGTAAAATTCTTACCTATATATTATCTTGTATCCACAAAAAGCAAAATTAGATTACTATATTCTCCAAAAAGCTAGAAGCCAAGAAATCTTAATTCCTACAAATTAAATAATCTGCATGCTCATGTGATTATGAAGATGGTCCAATGTTAGACAACCATTGCAGAAATCATTTCCTCCCTGCACATGTTGTCCTCTTTTCCTTCCTCAGCTGCTTCCTTCTTCTTTTTGTACGTTATTTATTATTATTTTATTTATTATTATTATTATTTATTATTATTGTTTGTTGTTGTGTTTGTTTTGTGTGTTGTGTTTTGTTGTTGTGTTTTGTTGTTGTGTGTTGTTGTTGTTGTTGTTGTTGGCATTATTGTTAATCATTGTTGTGTTGTTGTTTTATTAATTTTATTATTATATTATTGTTATTATTTAATTATTGTTGTTTTGTTGTTGTTGTTGTTGTTGTTGTTGTTGTTTTGTTGCTTTTCACTGAATACTCAGTTTGACCCACACCCATTTGTGAAAACAAACAAAACCCAATCCAATTTTTGTAGTTGGTGTTGGAGGGTTTTTTGCTCAAGGCGACTACATAGCTGACTCTTGGAGTAGAAGAACCAAGTTGCTGAGATCATTGTATGGGACTTCTAGGATTGAGGAATCTTTGCTACAGTGGCTTTGTGGACACACTGCATAGCTTTCCACTATATTTACATTGAATATTAGTGGAACCTCCTTAGATGATAAGGAGAAGAGTAGATTAGGCGATTGACCGAACCACTATAAAAATCTTTGTGTTTATCTCTTTAAATTTATGCATTTCACTTTTCAGAACTCTTTTTTGTTTATCTTGCTGATTGAATCAATGCTACACACACTTGCCACCGTTTTCAACTGACTCAACGTGCTATAATATTCTTTAGACTTCCGATCTGCTACTTGTACTAGCAAACCAGCGGTAAAGACATTCTTTTTAAAAACATGTTTTAATTAAAAGCCATTTTACAAAACTATATGAAAATATTTCAAGTTAATTTTTTGAAAAAGTCTATTCAAACCCCCCCCCCCCCTCTCCCCACCTTCTAGACTTTGTACACTCTCAAGACCAACATAATATATGACGTTAAAATGGTCAAAATAGAGCTAATAGTCACACGGGTGCTCCCATGTGCGTGTACCAGCCCGTGCGAGAAACAAAAAAGTTTGGAGGTTTGGAGAGGGGTGTTCCACAAGTGGTTGCATACCCATGGGACTGCTCGTGTTGGGACACAGGAGCTCTCATGCCGTGTTGGCCCATTGAGCTATCCGATCCCTATTTTTTTATTTATTTTTATTGTGAGCTTAATTTGTACATGTTTATTGTGTTAGTTTGAATATATTTGTTGGGATTAATTCATGTAATTGTTACTTTAATTGCATATTCCCTTGTTTTCTAATTAAGATATGGTTTTCTTGTTTTGAATGATTTACGGTGTTTGTTAGTGTTTTGGAACCATTGTAGGTAAATTGCAAAAGCAAGAGAAGTTCTAAGACAAGTTTGGAGCCAAAATAAAGTCAAGGTGAAGCTAAGGAGGTGGCTAAAATGCTTCAAAGAGAGTCAAAGAGTGGTACTTTCAATGGATTTGATCACAAGAACAAAACAAGGGAAAAGTGGAGCAAAAGACCAAATAGTTGTAATTCCCGCTGAATTTGGCGACACCTTGGTATTTTGATCATATCTCACTCTAGGAATGTCCGATTCAAGTGATTCTTGCGACATTGGAAATAAGACTCGAAGGGATACAATCTGTGATGCAGCGCCAAACTCAATGCGTCGAGAAATTCCAGCAAGTTGTGCGCGAAGACAACAGAAAAATCAGAATTTGGAAAGTGGCGTGGAAACTTCCTAATTTATCCCTACTTGAATCCCGCTATAAAAGGTCCATCTTCCCTCAACCCTAAAGCTCCTATGCTGTGTTTTGGAGACAAGAAAGAAGAGAATCAAGAGCTACAAGTTGTCTTGGAAGCATGAAGAAAACTAGGGAAATTTGGGAAAATCCTTGGCAGTAGTACAAAACTGCAGATACGCGACCGTTGTAAAAGACATTATGCAACTGTTGTACAACACTCGCCTATGCGAGGCTCGCGAAAAGCTACGGACTTTACGCGACCGTTTCTCAATAGTCGCGCATTGTCAGTATACGCGACTATTCTTGACCAAAACGGTCGCGTATTGTATTTATTTATTAATCATGTACATGTTACAGCTTAATCCATATCAACAGTAGTCCACAATACAATTTATCTATCAACAACACTATCATCAAATTAAACACAATACTTTTAACACAATGCAAATGCTATGATCAAAACACAATAATACTTAAAATCCTCATACTTTAATACAATAATATCATCAAAACATGCACAACTCAATAGTATCATCAAACAAAATACTTTTTATCAATAAAACAAAAGTTATACGCACTCAGAAAAGAAGTACTTTGACCATTACTCTCGAATCTCATTTATGTCGTTGATAGATTACGGACTATCGCGTTCAAATGCCTACAATAAATGTAATTAATAAAATTATTAAATATGTATAATTTAGCCATGTTTGGCTAAATTCCATTAGAGATTCTTGGTAAAAAGTGTTTATGAACCTATGTGCTTGTCTATCAAATTTTTAATATATTATTATTTGGTTTTTATATTTGTGTTGCAATTGTGATTATATTGTTGTTGTTAGTAGTTTAGGCCCGATATTACTTGTTTCATAGCTTATTATGTCATAATGAGAGTTAGACATAATTGAGAGTACACACAATTGCACTTAACTGTTGCACCATGGGAGATGACATATATGTTAGGGAGTTTAATTGTTGATTATTGTGTAAACAATATTTTCATTAAGTCACTTTAATGGGGTGCAAGTTTAATTGAGCACTTTATGACTATTAAGTGGTAGCATTAATGTTTGTAATGGAAAACGTTTTCCGTTACAAAAACTATATTGATGGCAATATAAGCGCTATATAAGTTTTAGGTCCTACACTGCTCCGAACACCTGAAACACACCATCTATACTGTCGGAGATCAAGTGGGAGACAACGTTACTCTGCATAAAATTGCTAACTACGATTATTCACAACGCAATACACAATTGTTGGAAATTCAAAGAAGATGTGCGCATTTTGTGCACTCCTTTTTTGTGGTTAGCATGTTTTTTGCAAAGTTGTGGACATCATTGTTTGTCTCTCTTTACATGGCTAATATGGGAGAGCTACTTACTATATAAAGAAGTTCTTACCATATTTGGAAACACACCTGACTTCAAAGTTAATTGTTCTATTCTTCTTCTCTCTCTCGTAGTCTGAGCAATAGTGAGGTTCGCCTACGTGATTGCTAGTGCAAGCTATCCGGTAGTAGGTCTGTGTGCCTGTCGAAAGCGTGCCAGGGTTCTAATTGCATCGTTACCGGGCAAATTAACGCTTTTAAAGTAGTGTTATTGTAACACGGCACAGATTTCCTTTCAACCATACACCAATAGTGTCCGTACTTCTTAAAAGGCTTCCAGATCGTGCGTTGACGTTGTTATTTTCCCCAAACAATTAAAAGCGTTATTGTGCAACAGTCAACCTTTAGTATTATGACACCTTCTGTCATACGAGATCGATCAAAAAATCACCGCGCTTGATGGGAAAAATTACAGTAGGTGGGCTCAAAGAATTCTTATTCTTTGAACAATTAAAGTTGGTTTACGTGCTATATTCAGTTGCACCTGATCTTACTCCAACAATGTTCTCCCTTGGTGCTACAAAAGCTAACCATGAATCTGTTACACTCTGGTGAAGAATCGAGAGAAACAATCCTGAAATAGATTATATTCCGGGTCAAGAATCGGGTGTAACTCTGATGCAGTTTAGAAATGACAATGCGGCAGCCAGAGGATACCTTCTGTCTCAAATGAATGACGATTTGTTCGACATCTATGTCAAACAAGACTCGGCAAAAAGTCATTTGGGAAATCACTGTCAGAAAAGTACGATTCCAATGAAACTGAAATCAAAGTGTCAGAACTGTCTACAAAAAAAAGGTAGAAAAATCAAGAAGTTCAAAGGAAGGTGTTTTTACATGCAAAATGCAAGGACACTGAGCACACCAGTGCTACCATCACAATGGAAACTAGCAAAAGTCAATCTGACAGAGCAAGATGAGTATTGAGTCTCTTTAAATAAGTAGTTATTTTTGAGTAACTATATTTGCTCTAGTTCTAAGGGTTCGTATGAAGTATGATTATCTTAGTACTGAATTCTAGTTGAGCTGTCTAGATTTTGATTACTTAGTAATACTTATTTTCTTAGTATTTTGAATACTAATGATATTGATTGAAATAATTCGTGCATAGATATTGCTCAAACTTTTTACTAAAATTATTTGTATAAAATAAGAGCATATATCATAGGCATCAATTGTAAATTTTAGTGAGAACATGGAAAAGTCATCTTTCTTGAACACTCTGTCTAGGGAAGATGGTTTTTAAGTAAACTCCAGTTTCACCACTCGACCTGGGGAGTTTTTAAGAAGTAAGGTGTTGATCATGTAGGCTAGTTAGAGCGCCACTTGATCTTTACCTGAAATGAGGTTGATTTTCATATATTGTTGAACAATCAAAGCCTTGCAATAGAAATTGTTGAAGTACTGCAATAGTAATAGTGATTTGCATCATATGAATGCTTTATATGAGTTTTTTCCTCAAGGGAATAGAAAATTGTGCAAGTGGCAACTCTGAAGTCTCATTGTTGAGAGAAATTTCCGAATAAATATGAGCTCGAACATATTCCTTGCGTATGAGATTACTTCTTATAAAATATGATGTGGAATTTGTGATTATTCTGTTCAACTTGATGTAGCATGTGGACAACATTATTTCTATGGCTTACTAACAATGAGCATTTGTATATATATTATTTAAACTCTTGGTTGAGTCATATTGAAATACCTATAATTTCTAGTTAAAAGGTAATTGTGATCAATTGAGATAACCAAGTTTGTTGAAAATACATTCAACTGCTAAGCATGTAACAGGCAGAGTGAAAAGTGCTATAATGGGTCCAAAGTAAGGCGGCAAACTCAGTCTACAAAGGAGCTAATGATGGGCACCAAATATCAGTCTGGTAAAGAGGTAAAATACATCTTGACAAAAATATATTGTAAGTGTTGCCGTGCCTTGTGGGGGGTAATAAACTCCCTATATTTTCATCAAAAGTTTCTCTATGGCATTGAGAATATTGATGAAAGAGGATGTTTCATGTTAAACATTTGAAAATCTCAAGGGATTATTTACGAGAAACGAAGTACTCGTCAAAGTGCATGTAAGTTTGATCAAGGAATCAAGTTACTTGAGGGCAATTATGAGATTAGTCGCTGACTCAATGGAAGACTTAAAGTCCAAGTGGTAATGAATTTCATGGTGGATCCACTTCTTGTGGTCAACGAAGCCATGAAAAGAGTTAACAAATAGTACACTAGTTCTGTCATTCGCTGATAGTGTGTGACTTATGAGGTTGAGCTACAACTCTTAATGAATTCATAATTTGAGAAAGTGTGGTTTTGTTGAGACAAACCTAATGAATTCACCGCATAATGACATGAGTACAAAGTTGCTCTTGGTGCTTATACTCAATTGGATGGTCTATGTTGGAGATAGACCTAAAGAGATCCCTAACTTGAGTGGAAAAGGGCTAACCGCTTCTTATGAAAGATAATGGGGTTATCCCAAGAAGCCGAGTGGCTAAGAAACATGGTGATAAATACGTGCAATTGTGGGGTGTCCAACACCTTCACCACATTGTTGAATTCACAAACTGTCATTTGCGTTGCCAATAACAGTGCTATGATAGAAAGAAAAGAGCTTACAACTGATTTATGTTCTTTAACTACTCTATAAGCCTTTAATGGTTGGTCTATACTAAGATAGACTTGATAGAGTTAAAAGTCTATATTGAGATAGACTTGATAATACATAAAAACCTGTAATGTGGGTTAAGCTTGTCAAATTAAAAGTCCTATGTTGTG
>VALG01004359.1:0-17797 GCA_009835305.1 Ipomoea purpurea | reverse complement strand
AATGTTACAATATTTAAATGAAACAAGGAAACAATTTGCAAACCCTACCTAAATGGCAGTAGTGGCCGACCATTGATAGCAGCCCACAAATTCCACCCTGCAAAATCAGACTGCTGGAAAGCAACCTGTGAAAGAAAGTGGTAGCAGGAGAGCTGTAAGTGATCAAAATGGAGAACACTGCATACTATAAATGGATAGTAAGCTTAGTTGATGTCTTCAAGGGACAGATAACTAATTGAGGTCTATCATTCCATGGATCTTTTATATCATATCATTATTATTATTATTGTTTTCTTTACAATTAACTTCAATTGTCAAAAATAAAATTTTCTGTCAATCACCTGTGCAGTGGCAGGAAGCAATTTTCCATTTGTGTCCCTTAATGCAGAAGCATCACCAACTGCAATATGCGTGGATGACCCTTAACTTGGAGGGTTTCATCTGTTTCTGCCTGCCCTCGACCATTAAGAGGAAGTTCATAGGGATAATCGCTATGTTCTATCTCAGGAAGTAGTGGTTTTGATCCCAACAGTCCATTAAAACTAGATCTGATTCTAATAATCTGACCCTGCAAGCCTCTTTCAGAAGGCTGCAACTCCAGGATTACACTTTCAAAATGATGAGCTGTTGTAGCATGAACTGATACCGTAATTTCTGGAGCATCATAGTCAACTTCACCCTTGACAGCTTTTCTTATGCAACGGACAAAGTAACCAAGTAATAGTTGAACTTTCCTGGAGGACAGAACCTGAAAAGTCACTAATACACAATGTTTAATTTGACAAGTACAAGTAGATCATGATGTGCACATACTCAAGATGCCAAAGAAATTTAACATGACAACAAAAGAATCTTGCATTGCATAATAACATCATCCCCCTTATATTGGCAAAAAAAAAGTGTAAATGGATGAAAACTATAGGTTGGCTGTTGGCCATTGTCAATGGTGGAACAATTCAAAGATGCAAAATGACATATTTCTCATAGTAGCACTGCACTCCTATGAAACATAAAAATTAAGTAGGGATAAAGTACAAATAAGCCACTGAACTATTTGGGAAACATTAAGCCATCGAGCTCAAAAACCCACAAATAAGCCATTGAACCCGGGAGAAAAGAGCAAATAAGCCTTTGAACCCTGAAAAAAGAGCAATTAACATTTTTTTACAGGTTAACTCCAGGTTTTTGCTGATTGGATTGCCAAATGTTTATTTTATTTACGTTTATTATTATTATTATTTTTTTTTAATATTATCCACTTGCGATAGTATTAGATATTTTAAAGTAATTATATCAAAATAGTTTTGTCTTGTCGAGATTTGATTTATTATATTTATATTATTTTTTCACTGATCTTATGTTTAAAAATAATAATAAATAAATAAATTAGATATAGACCAAGACAAAAAACGTACTTTGATTATAATTACTTTAAATACTATGGAGGTGGATTTATAATAATAAAAAAATCGTAAATAAAATAAACAATTTGGCAATCCAGTCAGCAAAAACCTAGAGTTAACCTGTTAAAATGTTAATTGCTCTTTTTTTCCTGGGTTCAATGCCTTATTTGGGGGTTATTTGAGTTCGATGGCTTAATTGCTTTTTCCAAATAGTTCAGTGGCTTATTTGTACTTTATCCCAATTAAGTACAAGGAAAGAACCAAAATTCAGAATAAAAAACATAACTGAAAAGCATTATGCAGATACAGTTTTTACTCCAAAAATTTAAGTGTCTTGCTACAAAATCATACAGAGTATATCAGTATATGTTAATAGTGTAACTTGAGGGGGCACTTCTCATAACGGTGTTTATCACATTCACAAGAAATTGCTCCAAGTCCTATTTCCAGTGTGATTAACAACATACCAACTTTGTCAAGATATAAGAAAAGAAATATCAGAAATGTAGTATCATGTAGCATGAAAATGCTTTATTTGTAAAACCCTTATACTGAAGACTGTTTAGATAAGATAGATATAGAGTTAGAAAGGTTTGTGCGGGTTTGCTTCTCACAACTACAGAGCTTCATTTAAATAAGCACAAAAAATGATAGTTCTCAAGTAATGAAGACAACTGTCAGAACCTAGTCGCAAAATATAGGATATACTGTTGCAAAAGCATAATGTATTGTTTAACATATGGAACATGTCTAAAATGTGAGTTGGACGGTTGCCTTCCAACCATCAGTTTAGAGTGTTCACATCTAGCTAGATAGGTTAGACTAAGGGTTGGTTTCATCTCTATAATTAGTTAATTACATATACATGTACTCTTATATTAAAAACAATAACATAACATTACAACATTACTGTTTTCCCTTTTCCAGACTTGTTTACACATATTGGATTCCACCTCTCTGGTGGGTGGTGGGTATTCACCACCCCCCAGATCTTAAAACCATCAGTACTAACCCGTATGAATACTGCAATTCACAGATAAGGTTCCTTACCCTTAATGCAGTTTCCCTATTCCCCTCTGGAGCACTCGGCAATATTGTCTTTTCCACATTAATGGCTTGTACAATTCCCCTATCTCCCAATCTTTCTGATATAGTAGCAGCTAATTCAACTCCACCATAACCACATCCTACCACTGTCACACATATTGGAGAATCCTTGCCAAAGTTCTTACGTTCAAGATCTCTTAGCTTTTCATCAGCCCTCTGCGAATGAATAATACCAATTTAAGTAAGAGTTAGTACAATTTGCATGAAAGCTGAATATTTCAATTTATTAGCATATACAAAACTCTAACTATTATCCTCATACTGACAAGAGCATCCTCTAGGGTATAAAATGGCAATGCATATTCAGCAGCTCCAGGTACAACATCAAGTCTGGCTTCAGCTCCTAGTGCAAGAACCAACCTGGCTGCCCAAATGTAAAAGATGTAGAAATCAGTGAAAACTTTTGAGCAAGGACAAGAATGGTCCTTCCATTGGCCCAGTTTAAGGACTATATTTTGTCCTGCTATCCATATTTGGAGGACCACTCCCCTCCACAGGCAAAAAAAGTGGTGTTCCACTCATAGCTGAGGAACTGAAAATGGAATTAATTCAATAAGTTCAATACTAATATTGTTGGGAAATTGGGGTTGATCACCACCCTAGTGTCGTTTCATGCATCTTAAAATGCTCAAATAAGCTGGCCTGGTTAGGGATCTAAAAATCATACCAGTCATATTCAATAGCTAGGCCACTTTCAAGATGAACAGTTCCTCCAGGGCCAGTTGGTGCAGGCACATTTGTCATCAAATGGTCACGTGGATATAGGCACTTGACCCTATCTTTGAAGAACTGCACGCTGGTGTTTGCAAGCAATTGAGAGAATAATGGTGCAATTTCCCACATGTCTACTTCTGCATTTAGAAAATAGCAATAATCATGAACAGAATAGATACTAGCAATAGAACTCTGAAAAAAAAAATCTCTTCATTGGTGAAACCTATTACATACCCCCAGAAAGAAGTTCATATAACATGGGCTTAAAAACAAAGCGTTCAGATTGATCAACAAGGATGACCTGCAGACATCAGAATTACCAATTCACTTATCCCAGTACACAAATAAGCAAGAATGCAATCATGCTTCCAAATTACTAATACTCCCAATTGGCAGAAGGAATGAATCATACATTCAATGACCAGTATAAATATTAATTTGTTGAATAAATGGTGGAATTGTTATCACAATCTGAACATGTACTTAAGATTGAAACTTACCTGGGGCTTTTTTGTCATCACTCCAAACAAGTGATTCCAATCTTAGTGCTGTGTAAAGTCCTCCAAATCCACCACCAAGTATGCATACCCTTGGCCTCTGCACACATCAAAATTAAATAGTTAAATTTACTGGACATTTTGGGATCACTTTAAACACATATTTGTAAGTAACAGAAACAACAGCAGCCCACGATAGTGTCAATTTGCAAGCATGGTAATAAAATAAGTATACTCAGCCTAATAGAGATATAATTACCAACTGCAATCACAAAGACTTTAAGTTTGCTAATTGTGATGGCTTCCCAACAAATAAACATATATATTGAACTCGACCTCAAACCCCAACTCTTTGGGTTAAAACTTATGCAATATATATCAGTAGAAGCAGTAACAGTAGCTAATATTGTCGAAAAGAAAAAATTGAAAGAGGGGCCGTATTATGAATGACCTTGTTATCAGGCCATTTAAAGGTAACAGGTTTAGAATCGTCAATTCCATTTGCTTCCACAGTGCTCCCATTTCCCCCACCCGCATTGGCATTGATTCGGAATGACTTGCCCCGCACTGCGATGCTACCAGAAGAAGCAGAACTAATGCTTTCACTCCGAATATTCTTACTCTTGCGACTGCTCCTCAATTGCATCAGAATCGAAGATTTCGTCTTTGGAAATGTTCCTGAAATTGATATAAACCCATGTTTCAGTATCAATCATGCAATACTACAAAGCAATGAATTGTAGCAAGATAGCTTACGAGTGTTGAAAGTGAACAGTCGTGTTGCTGTGGCTGAAGCATAAGAGGAAGATCTCGCGACAGCAGCGTGGGATGCCATTACTGATTGACTGCTTCTCCAGTGATTAGGTGATGGCGGTAACTGGTAAGAGAAAGGCCCCAATTCAGAGATGGATGGAAGGAACTCAAAAGCCTAAAATCCGATGAGTTCGGGTGGCTCTTTGGGCTCCACGATGCTCCGCTACTCATGGATGAAGACATTATTGAGAACATAATGTGGCGTTTGGATGAAAATACGGATTAAAATTATAATGGTTGTGAATAATAATATGAGAAAATTCTTTTCTTTTCGAAGTTATTATACGATAATTGTAAAATTTGACTTTAATTGTTGATCATGTTTATTTTTCATCCTTAAATTATTATTATTACACTTTTTTGTTCATTTACTAGCAAAAATATTAGGGACAGAATTTACAACCTTTAGTATAGTATGAAGAATGAGAAGTGTTCATGTTCAGTTGAGTCACCCATGATTTACATCCTCCCCCAAAGACCCTGTCGGGCCGGGGTGTGGGGGGCCCTTAGGGTGGAATGATGACTAAAAGTTAATAAAATGATGAAATGAGTGACGTCAATGATAGTTTAAGGGCGAAAAGTGAGCGCAACCATCAGTTAGGGTCCGTTTGGAAATGAGGAAATGACTTCTGAAAAATGTTTTCTGAAAAATTAGTCCATTTTTCTAGAAATCATTTTCCTTTTCCAGTGTTTGGTTGCATTTGAAAAATTGTCTTGGGGTGTTTGGTTCATTTTCTAGAAAATGACTAGAATGGTATAATTAAATATTTTAATTATTTTATTTAATTAAATATTTTAATTACTAGCCCTAAATCCCTAATCCCTTGCACATCCTTCTCCTCAATACATACCGCACCAGCGTCCGCCACTGTCGCCAACGAGTAAGCACTCTGAGTAGCGAACCAATGACGACGAGAGTAGAGAGCGACGCAGCTGAGCACTCTGAGTGACGCAGCCTGTAGCCCGCAGCCCACTCGCAGCGAGCCAGCGACCCAACCCTCTAGTCTCCGACAACCAGTCGCCAACGACGCATCCCTCCGGTCTCCAAACACCCACTCCCATCGTCGCACCAACTCGCAAAGTCGCAGCCCGCAGGCCCATCGTCGAACCTCCGCAGCAATGAAGCAATGAACCAACTAGCTACCACCAAGTAATTTATTTTTTTACCTCAAAGATTTGGTCGAAAGTAGTCAAGGAATTCACGTGTATGAGGATAAGTGGAAGAAGAAGCGTATAACTGTATGATGATGTTGAAGAAGAAGCGTTGAATGTTGGCGGAAAATACTTCCGCCAAAATGACCACATTTTCCCAATCAACGGAAAATGTTTTTTGTTGACTGGATTTTCCCAATGCACCCAAACACCAAAATCCCAGAAAATAACTTCCAAAAGTCATTTTCCGGGTAACCTTAGAAGACGAATTCTATAATTACACTATAATTTAGGGACAAAAAGTGCAATTTTTTTTAATAATAATAATAATCTACAATTTTAATAAGAGCCAATAATGTTAGAACAGGAACTAAAAAAATGTCGGTATAATAGTATGTTATAAAAGATTGTACTTCGTGTTCTTCTTGTTGTACAATGTCCAATTAAATTCCCTAATCTATCCTCATCCTTTTTAATTTTACCAAATAATTATGTCAAATTAAACGGAAGTTGTTAAGTTGAAGTAGTGGTGGTAATTTTGTAGTTTAGATGAAATTGGATGGCAGTTTGTACTTAAAAGAAATTAGGGCAGTTTGTTGAGGTATCGATGTAATGAACCAGAGGAACAAAAGCAGAGAAGAACATAACAGAATTGGCAAGACGAAGAAGAAGATCCAGAGTTTGCAGGAGGAAACGACACCATTCTGATTATTATTACCGCTTCTACCGATTCCAATCTTCTTTCCGCCTCTTTTTTTTTTCCCTTCCGTTTTCATCAGGGTGTTACAGCCGAGCTTCAGTTTTTCATCATTCTGTAGGCGCCGAAGAGGTAATGTAACGTCGAAAAGTTAGCGGTATATTTTTGTTTGTTTCTGCCATTTGGACTTCACACCAAGTGTTTGAGTTATTGCCTCAAAGAGAGGCTTCATTGCCATGAGTTTTTTTTTTTTTTTTTTTTTTTTTTCAGCTACATTCCAGTGGGATGTTGGTGCTTAGTTTGAATAGTATTCTAACAATTCTTGATTTTTTTTTTTACTATGGCTGCTTGTGTTATAATTTTATACAAATTGCTGCCCTGAAAAAGTATATGGGCTGCTTTTTGGAGTTAATGTTGGGCACTAATCAAGTCTGTGTTTTTTGTTTTTTGTTTTTTTTTTTTTATTATTTTGATTCAATTTCTATCTATGTTGAAAAAATAACATTAAAAGGACATTTTAAGTGGCTATTTTGTGGTACAATTATCAATGGGGTCCACTTCCGATTGGGTCGGGTTAAAGTGGATTCGGCTTCTTCGTAGTGAGACGAAGAGATTGATATATTGTACGCTCAAAAACGGATAATGAGTGAATGAGATATTGATTCTAAAAGTAGATCCATTGAGTTGGAAAAATGAAGGGAGTGAGCTTTTGTCCCACATTGGTTTTGGGAAGAGGATTTGCCCATGATTTATACAAGAGTCTTTTAAAGGCTTATTGAATGTATAAGCATAGAGGTTTTCTCTCGCGCGCAGGAAGTGCAAATCAAATCTCAAACTGAGATCGAAAAGGCTTGATTTAAGCTTGGACCTTGGTCGAGAGAAGGCCGAACCAACTTTTGGTATCATTTTTCAAAGTCGACTTGGTCGAGAGAAGGCTGAAAGTAACACAAGTGAGACAACACTTGTGGGATTAAATTCATCCGTTACGGAATTAATTGTATATTAACTCCAATTTTGAGATTTAATCTCCCGGTAGTGGCTGTTGTTTCAGAGGTTACAAAGATTGGCGGAGTAGGGCAGCAGATTTTCTGACAGCACGAGAAGAATAATAAGAGATACACACTTGCACGTTTCAGCTCCAAAAACATCTGATTCTACTCCTTCCTTTGCCTAACTGTGTTCAAGGCTTTGCTCCATTTCTCGGGGGTTCGTTCGTTGGGTGCTCAAACATCGAACCGTAGCACGTTTTATCTTGGGAAACCTAGGCCAACAACGCTCCTATCATGTTTGGGAGGTGACAAATAAGGTTTTAAGGAAATAGTGATCTCTTGACTCGCGCGTAAAAGCTTCTATACCCAAACACGAGCCAATCTCCTTCTTCTTTCGGTTTGGATTATGCTTCTAAGCAAAAATCCTCTTTCTTTATTTGATATAGTTGTTGGATTGGAATTACAATCTGAGGATTATAAGTTCCAATTTTTGGTTGATATATATTGGTATATTTTTTGTAGATAATATATATATATATATATATATATATACTATAAATAGTATATATATATATATATATGTATATATAATTTTGGGTCCGTTTTATATATATTTGTGTATATATATATTTCGAATATATATATATATCGAATAGTATTATATATATTTTCGTGTGTATATATATAAATACTATTTTGGGATATTAAATCGACTTTTGGTTCATTATTTCCAACAATATATGTGTGAAAAAAGAATATATCTGAACGAAGTGCATCTACTTGGATGATTTTTTCTAGAGGTTGTGCGGGGCAATGGGTGTTTAAGTTTAAAGCTTTTAGCTTTCACATGTTTTCTTCTAAAACATTGATTGTGTTGTGCACCAATAAGTTCAAAACTTTGTTGACTAATCAAAGTATCAGATGTCATGTTGTTCAATTGTTGTAATAATCATAATGCAAAATTGATATGCATGAAAAGGCCAGAGGGGATAAGTTTTTGATAGTGAAGAGCAAACAGACAATGTAGACTTAATGCACTTTGGATACTATTAGATGTTGTCTTTGCAAAAAAAATGTAATTAGTATAATGAATCTGATGATTTGGTGGTTGTTTGGTGACTGATACATTCAGTGAGCAATACTCTTTCACTGTTTCCCTTATACAATTTTGTGACATTATCACTTCATGTTTTCTTGCACTTTAACTCTCAGATGAAGATGTTGAAATCATATCTTGTGGAAGCTGCTTTTAGAAACCATGGCTATAATCTTTTCCAGTTCTTTCCACAGGTAATGTTGTGCCTTGAACCTTATCTTATGTGGATGCATCTTTATTAATATTGTTAATTATATTGCTTGCCTAGAGGGGGCTGCACAACAGAAACAAGGAGGCAGCAGAGTGAATGTAAGAACAGTAGTATGTTGTCTTTGCAAGTGGATCTTGCACTCAAGTTAGCTAGCTATATAGTTGTCTATATGTGATGTTGTAGAATGGTGACTTGGGTTTCGTCTATAATTCCTTGTGCTTGCTTCCTAGGAAGAATGGATTAAGTTGTTGACAGATTTCTTGTGCTTGCTTTCTAGGAAGGCTAGATTAAGTTGTTGACAAATTAAGCTGTAAAGAAAGTTTACAGGAAAGTCGCTCTGTGCGTCCACCCTGATAAATTGCAGCAACGGGGTGTAACGATTCAGCAAAAGTATTTATGCAAAAAGGTCATTGATCTCTAAAGGTGTGTTTAGATGTCCGAGTCTTCAGTTTCCTACACCACATTGCATGATGCTATGTTCGGTTGACAAAAGGCTCCCTGATTATACCCCTTCTAATTTTATTCTTGATTTTTTAGGAAGCTTGGAACAAGTTCACCTAAGAAGAGCGGTAGACAGTAGCCAAGACATCAAGCCGGCTATAGTGTTGCTGCAACTGTTGTAATTTATACCATTTCTAAGTCAGGGTTTGTTCCCCCTTGCCTATCTTTTACAAATATTTACTCTTTAGCTTTGTGTATGTAAGCTCCAAGAAATTTGGATTTTAAACATATTTCAGCTCCTACTATATAAAGAGGTAGTAACTCTATTTGTAAATTATACTTCACTTTGCATTTTCTATTATAATTATAATTGCATTAGAAAATATTGAAGTTTTAATAGGTTTTTAGAATATAATACAAATCTTTATAGAATTCTAACTTATAATTAGAATATTGAAGTTTTAATAGGTTTTCAGAATACAAATGTTTATAAAATTTTAACTTAAAATTAGATTATTGAAGTCTTAATAGGATTTTAGCATACAAATTTTATAGAATTCTAACTTTAGAATATTGAAGTCTTAATTGGATTTTAGCATACAAATCTTTATAGAATTCTAACTTATAATTAGAATATTGAAATCTTAATAGGATTATAGAATACGACTTCAAAAATAGAATACAATACAAATTGTTATAGAATTGAATAACTTCTAATTAGAATATTCAAATCTTAATAGGACTTTAGAATACATTCTTTATACAATTTTAAATTATATTTAGAATAGTGAAGTCTTAATAGGAATTTAGATTTAGAATACAAATATTCACTGCATGCATTGTGGTGAAATGACTGCCGTGGGAACACCATGTTTAGTAACAATTTTTATATACATTTTATTTAGAAGGAGGTAAGTGTCAATTTAATCATTAAAAAAAAAAAACAAAATACAACAATGCTAATCTAAACAAACATAATAGGTGTAAACTGGACGTGGATGCCTTGTTGCATTTGTGTTTGGGAAACGTGGAACAACTGTTACTCTTAACCAGCAAACAAGTTATGCAATTGGCACAATAGGTACTGCTCCTCTGCCAACCACAAACACTCATGTTTTACATTAAACTAACCTATGACTAACTACATATGCATTTTGCAGGGTCAACATACAGCTAAGAATTGAACATATCAATAACCGCTTACAAGATGAAGAATATATAATACAATTGAGGTCTCAATCCTATACCCAACAAAGCAAAAACATGGTATCATATACCATAACATCATTGGATGAATCATTCTCATTCACTACCACCAGTAAATAAGATACAATATCACTAAAGATGTAAAAGATGAAGACAATTCCGAGCCTCAACAAACACGCACTAAGAAAATTTAATTTACTCTACTCAAATTAGTACTTTTTATCCAACTGTTTTCTTCCGGTGGTTGATCATAATAGATAGTCAGCTTTAATTAGTGATTTATTTGTTTTACGTACGTTAGTTATAATTTAGCTATTTACAATTTCTTTATCTTTTATCTTTTATTAAAATATAAGCACCGTACTATTTCTTTATCTTTTATTAATTTAGCATTTCTCTCTCTCTCTCTCTCTCTCTCTCATTATTATATGAATATTTAATCAATTAAGAAACACTAATTTAAAAATACACATTGGGCATTAATCCAATCGCGCAAAGCACGTGTTGATAACTAGTAATAATAATATGAAGAATAGTAGCGAAAAGACGCCGAGAGAGGAAGAGTATCCTGTTGGTCTGAAATAAGAGTATCCTAGACATGGATGTGGTAAAAAGTAACTCCCAGGCCATACAATGCAAGGTATCTGAGGGTGGGATGTCACAACTTTACCTTTCTTTTGCGTACGTGAGGCCAAACATAAGAGCCAAAGAGCTGTTCTGGAATGATTGCAAGAATTTCAAGAATTCGTGGGCAGGACCTTGGGTCATACTCGGGGATTTCAATGATATTGCCAATCTCAATGACCACTGGGGAGTGATCAAGTGAATACGGACAACTTAGCAAGGTCCTGCAAAGCCTTCGAAGAGTGTAGCCTTATGGAGGCTAGCTCGATGGGCCCCAAGTATACTTGGTTGAGACAAATTGGTGGCCGGATAGTCACTAGGAGAAAGTTGGATAGGGTTCTATGGAATCTGGAAGCCTAGAACGCATTTCCCGAAGCCAAAGAAACGGTTCTTACTAGAACCCACTCAGATCACCACCATATTTCCTTTGCCAGTGTTGCAGGCTCGGCACCATATTTCCTTTTCGATTCGAGGCGGCCTGGCTCACACACGACGGTTATAAAAATCTTTGGAAAACTGCTTGGACAGATAGACTTGGGGATGTGGAGGGTGCCATTAAAGAGGTGACTATTAAGAGTAAAAAGTGGAACGAAGATGTGTTTGGTAACATTTTTAAAAGAAAAAGGCTTTTACAAGCTCGCATTAAAGGGATCCAACATCCCATTGGTACAACAATGCCTGGGGCCTTCAAGTCTTAGAACGAAAGTTGTTAAAGGAGCTCAACTTGACCCTTGAACAACGGAATTACTCTGGTTTCAAAAATCAAGAAGGCCTGGATTGAAGATGGGGATAAGAACACGAGTTTTTACCACAAGTCGACCGTGATAAGAAGGAATAGAGGGAGAGTAAGATCCCTTAAAATAAATGGTGAGTGGATTTCCAAGCCTGCGGTCCTTAAAGGCCATATCACTAACTTTTTTTCAGTATATTTCGTAGGAATTACCATTTGAGGCCTCTAAGCGCTAAGGCCCACCACAGAAATTGCATAAATGCAACTGAGTCTGCAAACCTAGTCCGCATAGCAGGCACGAAGGAAGTCAAGAAAGCGTCTTTGGCATGAAAAGGGTGGGCAGCGCGAGTCCAGATGGAATCCAGGCTGCTTTCTACCAAGACTTTTTGAAGAAATCGGAATATCCATCACAGAAGTGTGAATGAAGCGTTGGGTACAGGTAAGATCCCGGTAAGTCTTTTGGAATCGTTTGTTACGCTTATCCCCAAAAAAGACAACCGAAGATGCTACGGTCTTCAGCCTATTACCCTTCAGGTTAAGACTGTTGATGGATAAGCTTGTAGGCCCTCATCAGAACAGTTTTCTTCCCGGGAGGTCCACTTTGGATAATTCGATGGAAGTTAGGATTAAAGACTAATTATGTTTTCCTTTGTAGAAAAAATAGCAAAATATTGTCATTTTCAGGGCATTCCGGCGTCAGTTCGGTTAAAATGATCATATCTTGAGCTAGGAGTGTCCAAATGAGGTGATTCAAGTAGCTATGATTCGGGCTTCCAAGGGCTACAACTTTGAGAAGGACAAAAATTCCAGAAAGATCCACACAGATCACAACGAGCGTTGTCGTGATGCGTTGTGAAATCACTTAAAATGAAATTTCAAGATATAAGCAAGGGTTTGTAGGGGAATCATTAATCATCTATCTCATTTTCATTTTCTCTCTTTAGAAATCAGATCTCTTAGACTAGGGTTAGGTTAGATTTACATTTCCTTGAAGATCACACTCATTGTTCTACAATTTCTCTTTGGATGCTTACACAATAGATTGAAGATTTGGGAACATTTCTTCATTGCTTATTATTTCATATTTAATTTGTGTTTGCTACCCTTGTAACTGATGATGAGTGCTTAGATTGCTTGGATTTGGATTGGATTTGATTTGTTGATTATGTATTCATGCTCAGTATGGTTTATATGATGAGATTTGATGTATGGATTAGTCCTTGAATGCCTTTGTTGTAGAGGTGTGCATATTGATCTATGTGCATTAAGGGCCCTTAATGGTTAGATGAAGTGTGAGAGTGGGAGTTTAGCAAGAGATTGCACTCTCTTA
The DNA here is from genome assembly GCA_009835305.1 of Ipomoea purpurea. Classification (NCBI taxonomy): domain Eukaryota; kingdom Viridiplantae; phylum Streptophyta; class Magnoliopsida; order Solanales; family Convolvulaceae; genus Ipomoea; species Ipomoea purpurea. The sequence continues at coordinate 4,787 of VALG01004359.1, read as the reverse complement.
GTCTTGCCCTTGCAATCCCCTTCCTACGACCCAAAGAGGGCGAGCTTAGGGGACGAGACGGTAGACCGTCCGCCAAATGTTTGATAGAATGCCTCACTTGACGTAGGGAATGAGAGTTTAGGTTTGATGCAACCTAATGTTGGTGCCTTGGTTCAACCTTAGGTTAGGAAAGCTTTGCATCATCTTTTGTCCCACGTTGAAGACCAATGAATGCATGATCACAAATCCTTTCCATTTAAATCCCTGTTTTCCCTATTTGTTTGTTTTCTTTATTTCATTGTTTTCTATGCTTACACATGTGCTTCCACATACTCTCCCCTTGCACCTAGTTCATCCTTGTTGATGCATAGTGACATAGGATTGCCTTACACTTTGCTTGCTCTGAACGACCATCCTTGAGTTCGACACTTGGGAGTTCCACGCTTCCGTTTACCCTTACACACACTTTAATTCCATCCCACGAAAACTACGACTATGAACATCTTTATAATATTTTTGCATTAGTTATTTATAATTATATAATAATTATTTCTTTTTAGAGTTTAATAATTAATTAGTTAAATAAGTGTTTAATAATAATATTTAGTTATAAAATTATGTTTTGAACCCAAAAGCTTTTATCAAATTCTTTACTCTAATTTAATATTATTTTAAATGTTGTTGGTCCAATTACTAACATAAAAACAAAGAAATAAAATGTTTCTTTTGTTTCCTCCCTGCGCAGCTCACGTACGTAAGCAACTAAAAAGTCTTCATTGACCGATTCTGTAGGGGTGAACTCGAGCGAAGTTTTTCGGAAGAAATCGTCGGTCAATAACATTAGCAGCGAAGAGACCTCATCGTGGCTCGATAATAAGGAAACTAATGGTGGAAAATAATTTGGGAAATGTATAAATAGTGAAATATTTCTTTTGTCGAGGCTCATTCTACGTTCATTCTTCTTCTTTTAGATTATTTTAATTCTTCCATTCTTTAGAGTTGTTATTAATGTTTATGCGTGGCTAATTTCTTTAGCTGAATTGAAGCCCCGGAATTGATTATGCTGTGAGATTATTTATTTATTTTTATTATATAAATTTTATTCACTTGAGTATTAAATATTTTTCTAAATTATTTGAATAGTTGTATCATTTAAATTATTTGCCGAGGTAGTCGGGTTGTCTTCATCTATGGCCTTCTCAGTTACCACTTGAGTCTTTCCTCCCGGACCACATTGCTCTCTCTTGTGTCAGTACATTCCACATTTGAAGCAAACCAAATAGACTCCTTCATATTCAATCTGGTAAGTCTCCATTCCAAGAGTAAATTTCGACCGTAGGGGTTTTATAATATCTAATTTTACACAGATTCGGGCAAACTTGCCCCTTGCCGCTAAAGTAGTCATGCCATCAACCTTAGCTGGGCCCCCAACACTTTTTCCTATTTTCCACAAAAAAATCATCTTCGAAGTATTTCCATTGAAGAGTAGGAATCTTACCCCATACCAGGATTTCTCCGTCTTGTTAGATGTCGGATTGAAGTTCGCACCATTGTTGGACTGTGACGTAGTGGTCGAGTATCTCATCAATGTCCCTCAAACCTTGCGAAGTCATGTCCCGCTGCGATTCGAATCTTGCAATATAGTATTGTATTCTAAATCGATCAGTTCCATATTCCGCACTCGGTCTCCATAGTGACTGCAAGTGCCAGAGGAGAATCTGTATCCCCCCACCGTTCTCGCCAAAACTCGAATAATCAGAGATCGTCTCTATTGACAGCTCTTAAACGTCTCTTCTCCTCCTTTGTGACCGGGATTCTTGGGCATAATTCATCCTTTTGCATGTTGTTGTCTTCATCATCGGACACACGTCGTCCTCACTCAGTACTCCAGTTCGATGGCTTGTCCCATGCACCCCTTCAAGAATCGCTTGTAGTCAAGACGGACTCTTGAGTTACTCCCGACCCGAGGTTGAATCGTTCCAGTGAGGTCGAGGCCGCTTGGGTCGAATCTTGATCCATCATTCCATCATCCTGTTCCAGAACCCTTCAAATCGTTTCATCTTCTTGATAAGCGTTCCGTGGTTCAAGCACTTCCGAGTCCTTCTGGCCGGTGTCCGGAGCTACAGGTGGCGAGTGCGTATTTTCCATATTCTTGGTTTTCTTGGAGAATTTCAAAAGTCTTCACCATATTTGGCTATATTATTTGAATAGGTATCATTTAATTGCTATGAGGCCTACTAGTTATTATTTGATATAATTTATTGCTATATTCACGCTTAATGTTGTCTACAATTCATTCTAATATTCAATAGTAACTGAGTTAATTAATGACGCTTTACTGATAATTGTCCAGGTAGAAATTTTCCTAAAATTAAATCAAACGCTTTGGCTTTGTGCTTATTTAAGTTGTCGTCTTTCCAGTTCCTATCTGCCCTATTAAATAAAATGCTGTATTAGATTATTTATTAGTTAGGGTAATTAAACGCGGTCTTTAGTTAGTCTAAACCTAAGGGGAAAACAGACAATGAATAACTTCACGACAAATATTCAATTGCATATTAAGTACCTTTTGAATCAATGATCAATGCTAAATTCCGGTGGTGGATCTTTACTAACCAAGGTTTTCTATTCTAAGTGCTTTTAATATCTTGTTATTCATCGATTATTCAAATTTCTCTTTTATTTAAATTTCTCTTTTATTTAATCTTCTATCATCGTTATTCCAAATCCCCATCATTTTTCTTAAGTACAAAAATTAAACTAGTTACTTCTCGTGGGATCGATCCTTACTCTCCGCTACTACGTTTGTAAGGTTTTAAATTTGGGAGCCTACGACAGCTCGCCATTGGACTTGAATAAATCCCGGATATTGGGTCTTGAATGACCAACAGTTGTAATCTTTTTTCCTTTGATTGAGCTTTGATATTGTTTTTCTTCTGTAACACCCCTAATTTTTTAAAACTTTTAAAGCTTATGTAATAAAGCAAATCTATTATTAATTAAACCAACAGCAGCATAAACTAAAACATAGTAGTATCGGGATGTATATGCCACTCTGAGATGGAGAATACAGATGAACAAGAGCTAAACAAAGCATATAAATACCTAAATAAAATAGCAAATCAATCACGCAGATAATCTCATACTAAGTCACGAATCCATAGAGAACTACCAGAGCATCTACTGTCCTTAAAAACAATACGATAAAACTACAGCAAATAACGATAGAATACTCACTCCAACGCGTTAATACAATAGAGAATAAATAAATAAGAAACTCATTTATGAAATTGGAATGCATATATACTTACGAGACTCTAGTTTAATCCAAATCAACACTCAAAACATATTAACAGACTCAATATCATAAATAATAATATAGAAAATAATAGCGTCCTAAACAGCAATGTAAGGCACAACAATGCATATAAGCATACAATTAACAAGTAGAGGCACTAAGACATTCAATACAACCAATTAGCAAGTAGTCAACAAAGCACACAAATTCATCCTCAACCCTATACCAAGTTCCAACCTTGTAGCTCCATCCGTCTATATATCAGTTCCACATATACCTCCAGGCCACCCTTATATCCACACCCTTATGCCTCCGGGACACTACATGCCCCCATCGACAAAACCCTTTCAACACCAACATATCAAGATGGTGCCGCAGTGCCATTCAATGATCCGCAACTCTATGCAAATATCAAGGGGTTAGCGCATATAGCTCTAACATGACACCGCATCACTTATAACTTAACACATGCTCAACGGCAAGCTAGTCGAAGGTGGGTGTGTGCCTTTAGCACAATCACGCTATGGCCTGTACCTTTAGTACAATGACCAGGCACAAGTGGTGCCAACTGCTAACAATTATTTTCCACCAATCATAATCTCATCAACATCATCATCATCATCATCAGTCACACTGGCCATTGCGCAATGACCACGATACTCATCATCATCAATCAATCAACACATAATCACATAACAAGCAAGACACAACAACGATACGTATTATACACAAAATCCTAGAACGAATGTTAAAACACCAAACGAGACTCATACACGACAAACGGGGTACAACGAGACACAACGAAACACGGGAAACATCAAACGGGGGAAAACACCACGAACCCACGCCAGGATTCCAACGGGTAAGTGGCAGGTGGAGGACCACCCGCCAGCCACCCGCGCGCAGGCCATACATTATTCCAGCGGGTAGGTGGCGGGTGGTCAGTCCCCCACCTACCCCCACTGATACACAGGCAACTTTCGGTCTGGGATCTCTCGTGGAACCCGAAACCATGTCCAAACACATTCAAGCACATACGACAACACACGTATTCAATTAACGGAATTAAACCAAGAATCACACCAAATACATCCTAACATGATTTCTAAACATACCAAGACCCAACATAAATCATATAACGTTTAGGAACATCCGGAACCACAAGAACATTAAGAAATCTATATGCAAGTCCTAAACACAAGTCCTAGGCTAGACGCAACACCCGATCATGCATAATCCCACCCAAATATACCAAGAACATCATAATACAAAATCCACGATATAACCCTAGGGCTCTAGACATAATCAAATACAAGATCATTCATATAATTCATCTAGTATCAAGAACATCATGATATCACATAAACATCAAGATTAACATAAACATCAAGATTATCACATAAACACAATATAAACCCTAGGCAAAGCTCTATCAAGACTCAAACACAGAATCATATATCAAATGAGCCAATGAATAAGATATAGCGAGGAAAATAGGTTTTGTCGAGAC
>VALG01004355.1:0-10436 GCA_009835305.1 Ipomoea purpurea | reverse complement strand
CTCAAGTGGTAATATTATTTTTTATTTTTTTTTCAATGAAACGTATATATACAAAAATAACAAAATAATCTACGTCTCTCATATTCCAACGCAAATATTTGGAAAAGTAATTATATACTAAATGTATATAACACATACTTCGATGTTCACATACTTAATTACTGTAAATTTGGAATACATAGTGAAATACAAACATGAAACATTCATTATCCTTATGCATATATAAATATATACCAGGAAATTTCAACATGCATATAAAATTGTGAAGATATATAAATTGCATAGAAATAATACCATCTGAGGTCCTCCGAGTATAGTGGTTTTGCCACGTTTAGTTCTAAACTTTCAAATTGACCATCTTTGGTCCTTCGGAAATTTCAAATTTAACCATTCGCGGTCCAAGTTAACCACTCATGGTCCTTCAAGTTGTCGAATTTAACCAGCTATGATCCCTCTTGAAAGGACATGTTGGTTTAAAATTTAATAGTTAGGACCATGGGTGGTTAACTTGGACCAACGAATGGTTAAATTTGAAAGTCGAAGGATCAAAGAGGGTCAATTTGAAAGTTTAGGACTAAACGTGGCAAAACCACTATACTCGGAGGACCTCATATGGTATTAACTCAAATTGCATAATATATAATTCGAAATATATATATCACATGCAATTTAAACAACTAGCAGAGATTAAGCATGGCTCTGATACCAAATGTTAGAAATATACAAAACAATATAGGTAATCTAACCTTATAGCGGAAGCATATGGATCGAGCATCTCTAACCATAGTTGTAATCTCCGTTGCATTGTTTGAAAGAACAGTAAAGAACTTTAGAATTTGTCTACCACTTAGTCTCCTGTACAACTAGATGGTGTATGTCTCAAGTCACAAGAGCAGTGGGAGGACCATACATATATATAACCTATGTGTCATCATTATTGGTTAAGTAATGGAAACCGTTACTTCCGTTTCAAAAACCACAACATTATGGCAATAAATGACCTATTAACTTGCACCACTTAATGGTGACATAATGGGAAATGTTACATAAGCATCTACCTCTAGTTCCGGTTTGGCTTTTATTGACTATGAAAGTATGGTTTGTTGGAAAAATAGCTTAAATGGCATAAATAGCATGTTAAGTGGCTATTTTGTTGTACAATTATCAGTGGGTCCACTTCCGATTTGGGTCGGGTTAAAGTGGATTCAGATTCTTCGTAGTGAGATGAAAGAGATTGATAAATTGTACGCTCAAAATGAATAATGTGAATGAGATATTGATTCTCAAAGTAGATCCATTTGAGTTGGAAAGTGAAGGGAAAAAGTGAGCTTTTGTCCCACATTGATTTGGGAAGAGGATTTGCCCCACTATTTATACAAGAGTTCCTTTTAAACCTATTGAATTATAGTATAGAGGCTTTCTCTCGCCGTGTAGGGGGTGCAAATCAAATACCAAAATGAGATCGAATTCAATTCAGCCACACAAAATGAAACTTAGTCGAAACAATGTTTCGACCAATTTTGAATTTCAACTAAGAATTAATTCCAATTTATTTTAAATTTTGAATTTCAACTCCTCAACCCCTATATAAGAAAGAGTTTGACAGTAGAATTTTACACAAGACCAAGAAAGTTTATTTTTAAGCCTCAAAACTCTCTGCTTCTACTCTTTCTTTAGCTCACTGTGTTCGTAATCTTGCTCTAGTTCGCCGGATTCCTTGTTTGGGTGCTCAAACATTGAATGTAGCAAGTTTTATCCTGGGAAGCCTAGGCCACACCACTCCTAGCACTTTTGGGAGGTGGCAAATAAGGTTTTAAGGAAACACTATCCAAAATTTCCATCTTTCCTTCCCTTCTTTTCCAGGAAAATAATAATCTTATTTTATTGGATTATTATTTGTTTTTTTTCACCAACGGATATCCAACAGTCTTAAAACCTTATATCTTCATTTTCCCGTTGGTGGTCTTCTCCGAATTTCCTTGAAGAAAATGAAGCATCCCGTATTGCCAATCGATGAGGAGGAAAATGTTGTTGTGGACAACAATGGAGGGAACGACAACCATGTTGCTAATTCCCAAGCTACACCGATGAACGTTGGTTCACAAGACGGTGGGAGCACCGAGGGATATATTCCCATGACTCAGGTACCTTCGGTACCGAGTGGATCGGCTAAAAAGCCGGAGAAGTTCACCGGTGTTGAATTGAACTTCAAGAGGTGACAACAAAAGATGTTGTTCTACCTAGCAACTCTCGGATTGACAAGGTTCTTTCCGAGAGTGTTCTTGAGTTGAAGGAACAAGATGCACAATCCGTGATGGCAGTTGGCTATTGGAAGGATTCAGATTTCCTTTGCCGAAACTACATCCTGAACGGATTGTGTGACACACTATATGATGTATATCAAAAGATAAGCACATCAAAAGCGTTGTGGAAAGCCTTGGATCATAAGTATAGAAGTGAGGATGCCGCACAAAGAAATTTGTGGTTGGCCGATTCCTCAACTTCAAAATGGTTGATTCCAAGACCGTGCTAAGTCAGGTAGAAGATTTGCAACTAATCTTCGACGAGATTCGTGACGAGGATATGGTGTTGAGTGAAGCCTTCTAAGTGGGATATGTGATCCACTTGTTGCCTCCATGTTGGAAGGACTTCAAAAAACTACTTTAAGCATAAGCGAAAGGAGATGAATCTAGGAGGACCTTGATCCAGTGACTCAGGATTGAGGAGGAACAGGACGAATGATAGGAAAGTTCCTGTCATTGATGGCGCTTAGGCCAACGTTGTGGAGCACGGTAAAAACACCAAGAGGAACAGAAGGACAAGCGAAAGCTAGGTCCAAAAGGTGGTGTTACCAAGAACAAGTTTCTTGGTGCATGCTACAATTGTGGCAAGCCTGGCCACAGAGCGTCTGAATGCCAAGGCTCAAGAAGAAGAACAAGAGTTCTGAAGCCCAATGTGTTGGAAGAAATAGCAGTCCAGAAGGAGGTCGAGATTAAGCCTTCGGCTATGGTGACCGAGTAACCTCGGTGGCTCAACCCCCCGTGAGTGTTCATCGACACTGTGCAACCAGGCATTTGGTTGCAGCCGATGGAGATGGTTCAACACCTTTGAGACTGGTTAGGTGAAAATGTGGATGGGAAACTCTGCTCAGTCTGCTATGGAAGGGCATGGGCACAAGTGGTCTGAAGGATGACTTCCGGAAGCGAACTGACATTGAACAACGTACTGTATGTTCCAGAGCTTGAGGAAGAATCTTGTGTCTGGCTCTCTGTTAAACAAGCATGGCTTTCGCATGATGGTTCCAGTCAGACAAAGTAGTATTGTCCAAGTTAGGGATGTTTTGTTGGTAAAGGTTTATGTAACTGATGGACTTTTTTAAAGGCTCAGTGTAATTCCTGTTACAATAAAAGGCAAAAGTTTAATTCTGTTTACTTGCTTGAGTCTTCCAATTGTGACATGGTAGACTAGGTCATGTTAATTTAATTCTATGCGTAGATTAATTAGCATGGACCATATTCCTAACTTTCAAATTAACAACAACATAACAAGTGTGAATTTGTGTTTGCAGGCCAAAACTAATGAAAGTATCTTTCAAATCGGTAGAAAGGGAAACTGAACCACTAGAATTAATCCATAGTGATTTATGCGATTTTATATCGATACAAATGAGAGGTGGTAATAAGTATTTTATCACATTTATCGACGATAGCACATGATACTGCTATGTGTATTTGCTTAAGAGCAAAGACGAAGCCGTTGATAAATTCGTTCTTTATAAGAATGAAGTGGAAAACCAACTTAATCGGAGAATTAAGAATGTTAGAAGCGATAGAGGTAGTGTAACAACCCAAAATTTTATTTTGTAAATTCAATTTTAAGAAATTCCAAAATAGTCATTTTCACTCCATTAAAATTTTTTGTGATCAATTGGTGTTTGAATAAACTATTTTTTTCACATTTAAAATTAATTCGTCACCAAAACTTATTTTATTCGAAATTCCTAAATTTTCTGGTACTTCACGTACACAGTTTTAAATCGAGAAATCAATCTGAGTGAAATCGGGAGAATTCAAAAAGACTTTAAACAAGGGCTCATCTAGATAACCTTTAGAGAAAATTCATTTTTAACCTCAAAGTATTTAAAATAACATTTCTAGCCCTTGGTTCATTATGCTAGGTGAACCACTTCATTCCAAGAATGCCTTTTCCTGAGAACACTTTCTAGCCAATTCTTACTCTTTTTCCCTCACCCAATCATTTGCTTTCTACCTAGGGTTTTGCACCCTATGTACACAACAATATTCATTTGTTAAACTTTGATCTCCAACCTTGCATCTCCCAAAACCTTTGTTTGATAGAAGTAAAAGAAGAATTCGCAGTAAGTTCTCTTTCACTCATTTTCCATCTTAGCTTAAGGTTTCCTCTCCTTTTAGCTTTCAATCTATGAGGTTTCTTAGTCTTGGCTTGTGTTTGAGATGTTTAGGTGGTGAAGGAGGTGGTGTTTGAGTATAGAGGAGGTAGAGATCCATACAAGAAGAGAAGCTACAAGAGGCATAACCCCATGGATTCCCTCTTAAATTTGTTGTGTTTATGCTTGAAATGAGTAGAAACTATGAGATTTTATTGTGTTTATGCTTGAAAGTGATCTAGTATTTGTCTTTGAGTTGTTGAGAATGTCTTGGACTTGTTTGGATTGTTTTTCTAGATGAAAATGTCATTTGGTGCACACACAGTGTGCACCAGATCAGACCAACGGTTCTAGCCGCGGCCCATCAGGAGGGCCACCGGTTAGAGCCGGAGTTACACGCGTCTAGGGCACGGCCCTAGAAGAGGGCCGCCGCCTAGGCCCGGTATTGTAACGGGACACATGGGGCGGCCTCATGAGGAGTCCCGCCCCAGGTCCTTGAGTATAGATCTGGGAAGAATTTGTGCAGTGGCCGTGCCCTTGTGGCTCAGCTACATGTCATTTCAGGCCAGGTGTCACGGGCCCTTGTGGCTCGGTACCTCAGAATCGTTTCGATGCACGTTTTGGCTTTGATTTCGTTGAATTTGGATAAAAAATGAGTATGTTATGAAGGATTTATTGAAGAATTACTACACAGTGCATATTTGCTTAGTTCTCTGTGTATGAGAAATGCTTGGCTTTGTGATCTGATGTTATTTTTATTGAGTAGAGAAGCATGATCATTTGAGAATATGATTAATTATGCAAGCATGACTAATATATGATATTTGATCAATGAGAATTGAAGCATATTTGGTAATAGAAATGTATAGAATTTGCTATGTTGCAAACCGAGCATGATATTATGTCCTTTGAGTATTTTTTTATATATACTTGGTTTAGAAGCATATTATAGAGTATTTTGCATTTCACATATGTCATATTTCAAAAATGCATAAGTGGCCAACATGAGCCCAAGTATTACTTTCAAAAATCCATAAGCATGTGGTATATCATTATTTGATGCATTGAGAAGTTGTTGAGTTGTTGCATGCATGAGATTGATGCATGAGAGATATATCTATGTATTATCTATATCGGTGAGGTTTTGGAGGACCCCGTTTGGACTATTTCCTCTCGGATGATTTTATGGACATTGCGGTCCCAGTATATGTAAAGCGGCGTATTCCCACGTTACGAGGTTGGAAACTACCCGCCAGGCTTGGAATCCTGGTCAGGGGATGTGCGCATATTAGGAAATAATTATGTGTGGCTCAAATCCATTCAATTCCATGAAGACAATCATCCGCATTGCATGCTTTATTACTTCTTCCACGCTGCATGTTGTCCACGTCGCATGGCCATCCTCATTGCGCTCCAACATTCACGTACTGCAATACTGCACCAATTCCCCACGTAGCTGCATCATTTCTCCCATCACATGCGCAATACTCTCTCAATTTCTTAGTATAAATATTTAGCTTTGTAATTCAAATGTACATATTGGTTATACAAAGTAATAATATGTAGTGTGTTGGTGGCTATATAATATATATATAATATAATATATATATATATATTATATATATATATATATATATATATATATATAGTATATATATATAATATATATATATATATATATATATATATATAATATATATTATATCGGGACGGGCTGCGGGGAGAGTACTGGGCCCATCCCGGCAGGGGAATTCAAAAATTGGTCCCTCCCTATCCCCCGATCCCCTATTTGTCCTCATCCCATGTCCCCGTAGGGCGGGGAATCGGGTTTCCCCGTCGGGTGCGGGACAATTGACATCCCTAGGTCTATCTCGCGTATTCGATCAAGCTGTAAGTGCGGTTCTATGCCGAACAGATTGCAGAGGAGTCCAGCGACCGCGTCTACTAGTTGAAGCCACGCGCCTCCATGGTCCCGAGCTCCGGTACTCCCGTCTAGAGAAGGTCATCTACGCTCTGTATATAGCTACGAAGAAGTTAGCTCCCTATTTTCAGGGTAGAGCCATTTGTGTGCTGACCGATCAGCCGATCGGGCCAGTTCTCCATACTGCTTCTTCATCCGGTCGCCTAGTCAAGTGGGCGTTAATGCTGACCCAGTATGCGATTGAATACTGACCAAGACCAGCGATTAAAGGTCAAGCTCTGGCAGATTTCTTGGTCGAGTGCACCGCTCGGGACACACGACCCCCGGAAGTCGAGGATCCTGAAGCGAAGTGGTGGTCGTTGGCGACCGATGGGTCCAGCAGCAAAAAAGGAGCAGGAGGAGGGGTCGTGGTCACAAGCCCGAAGGGTTTCAAGGTTTATTTTGCATTGATGTATCAGTTCCACCCGACCAACAATGAAGCCGAGTACGAGGCCTTTGTCAATGGCCTACAGTGTGCTCGAGACTTGTGGGCTGATTACATCCGGGCTCAGACCGACTCTGCACTAGTGGTCGTGCAGGTCCTGGGTGACTACGAAGTGAATGGTGAGCGGTTACAGGCTTACCGGGACCTTGCCATGGAGAAGCTTACTTTGTTCCGGGGGTACAGTCGACAGTTTTGTTCCCGATTAGACAATGCCGATGCAGACATCTTGTCTTAGGAGGATTAGCTGGACGCCCGGGGAACATGATGTCAAGGGATTAGCCGGGCCTTTCTTAATGATCCGGGACGCTCACCATTCACTTCGTTAGTCACCCAGGACCTGCACGACCCCATCTTAGTGCAGAGTCGGTCTGGCCCGGGATGTATCAGCCCACAAGTTCTCGAAGCACCTGTAGGCCATTGACAAAGGCCTCGTACTCGGCTTTCATTGTTGGTCTTTTTGGTGGGAACTGATACATTCAATGCAAATAAACATTGAACCCCTTTTTTTCGGGCTTGTGACAGACTCCTCCTGCCTCCTTTTTTGCTGCTGGACCATCGTCGCCAACGACCCACCACTTCGCTTCAGGGATCCTCGGACTTGCCGGGGTCTGATGTTCCCGGAGCGGTGCACGTCGACCAAGAAATCTGCCAGGCTTACCATTTAATCGACTGGTCTTGTCGTATTCAATCGCATACTGGGTCAGCATTAACGCCCACTTGACTAGGCGACCGGATGAAAGAAGCAGTATGGAGAACTGCCCGAATCGGCTGATCGGTCAGAACACAAATGCTTCTACCCTGAAAATAAGGGAGCTTAACTTCCTTCGTAAGCTATATACAGGCCGTAAGGACTTCTCTAGACGGGAGTACCGGGAGCTCGGGACCATGGAGCGCGTGGCTCCATGTAGACCGGTCGTGGTCCTCTGAATTCTGTTCAGGCATAAGAACCGCACTTACGCTTGATCGAATACGGCGAGATAGACCTAGGGAATGTCAATGTACCCGCACGACGGGAACCGATTCCCGCCCCCCTTACGGGACAGGGATGAGACAAAAATAGGGGATCGGGGATAGGGGATGGGGACATTTTGAATTCCCTTGCCGGATGGGCAGTACTCTCCCGCCCAGCCCCGTCCCCGATATATATATATATATATGTATATATATAATAAGTATATATATATATATATATATATAATATATATATATAATATTATCATATTATATATATATATATTATATGTAGTAATATATATATATAATATAATAGCCACAACCACACACATATGTATTACTTTGTATACAATATGTACATTTGAATTCAAAGCTCTAAGCTATTTATACTAAGAAATGAGAGAGTATTTGCGCATGTTGATGGGAAAATGATGCAGACTAACGTGGGAATTGGTGCAGTATTGCAGTACGTGAATGTTGATGCAATGGAGGATGGCATGCGACGTGGACAACATGCAGGCGTGGAAGAAGTTAATAAAGCATGCAATGCGGATGATTGTCTATCATGGAATTGAATGGATTTGGAGCCACCATAATTATTTCCTAATATGCGCACATCCCCTGACCAGGATTCAAGCCTGGCGGGTAGTTTCCAACCTGTATAACGTGGGAATACGCCGCTTTACATTATGGACGGAATGTCCATTAAATCATCCGAGAGGAAATGAGTCAACGGGGTCCTCCAAAACCTAGCCGATATAGATAATTACATAGATATATCTCTCATGCATCAATTCATGCATGCAACAACCAACACTTCTCAATGCATCAATAATGATATACCGATGCTTATGGATTTCTTGAAAGTATACCTTGGGTCATGTTGGCCACTTATGTTTTTGAAATATGACATATGTGAAATGCAAAATACTCTATATATGCTCTAAACCAAGTATATATAAAAATACATCAATAGGGACATGAATATCATGCTCGGTTTTGCAACATGCAAAATTCTATACATTTCTTATTACCAAATATGCTTCAATTCCTCATTGATCCAAATATCATATATTAGTTCATGCTTGCATAATTAATCATATTCTCAAATGATCATGTCTCTACTCCAATAAAATAACATCAGATCACAAAGCCAAGCATTTTCATACACAGAAGAACTAAGCAAATATGCACTGTGTATAATTCTTCAATAATCCTTCATAAATACTCATATTTTTATCCAATTCAACGAAATCAAAGCCAAAAGTGCATCGAAACGATTCGAGTACGAGCCACAAGGGCCCGTGACGCCTGGCTGAAATGACATGTAGCTGAGCCACAATGGGACCGGCCACTGCACAATTCTTCCCAGATCTATACTCCAAGGACTGGGGCGGAGCTCCTCATGAGGGGCCCATGTGTCCCGTTTAAAAATACCGGGCCCTAGCGGCGCCTTCTAGGGCCGTGCCCTAGAGCGTGTAAATCCGGCTCTAAACCGGTGGCCCTCATGATGGGCCGCGGGCTTAATAACCGTTGGTCTGATCTGGTGCACACTGTGTGTGCACCAAAATGACTTTTCATGTCTAGAAAAAACAATCCAAACAAGTTCCAAGACATTCTCAACAACTCCAAAGACAAATACAGATCACTGTTCAAGCATTAAACACAATAAAATTCATAGTTTTACTCATTTTCAAGCATAAACACATACAAAATTTAAGGAGGGAATCATGGGTTATGCCTCTTGTAGCTTCTCTTCTTTATTGACTCTACTCCTCATATACTTCAAACACCACCTCCTTCACACCTAAACATCTACACGCCAAGACTAAGAACTCATAGATTTGAAACGCTTAAAAGGAGATGAAACCTAAGCTAAGATGGAAAATGATGTGAAAGGGAACTTACTGCGATTCTTCTTTTACTTCTATCAAACAAAGGTTTGGGAGAGCAGGTTGGAGATTAAAGTTTAACAAATGAATATTGTTGATGTACATTAGTGCAAAACCCTAGGTAGAATCAAATGATTGGGGTGAGGGAAAAAGAGTAGAATTGGCTAGAAAGTGTTCTCAGGAAAAGGCATTCTTGGAATGAAAGTGGTTCACCTAGCATAATGAACCAAGGGCTAGAAATGTTATTTTAAATACTTTGAGGTTAAAAATGAATTTTCTCTTAATTATCTAGATGAGCCCTTGTTTAAAGTCTTTTTGAAGTTCTCCCCGATTTCACTCAGGATTGATTTCTCTATTTAAAACTGTGTCAGTGAAGTACCAGAAAATTTAGGAAATTTCGAGAATAAAATTAAGTTTTGGTGACGAATTAATTTTAAATGTGAAAAAAATAGTTTTATTCAAACACCAAGTGATCCACAAAAAATTTTAATGGAGTGAAATGGACTATTTTGGAATTCTTAAAAATTGATTTACAAAATAAAATTTTGCGGGTTGTTACACTACCTCTATCGCTTCTTAACATTCTGTAATTCCGATTAGTGGTTTTCCACTTCATTCTTATAAAAGAACGAATTTATCAACGGCTTCGTCTTTGCTCTTAAGCAAATACACAATAAGCCATATCATGGCTATCGTCGATAAATGTGATAAAATACCTTATTACTTCTATTCCTCTATTTGTATCAGGCTATTAATTATCGGATAACGATCCATGCT
>VALG01004352.1:0-10909 GCA_009835305.1 Ipomoea purpurea | reverse complement strand
AAGCAGAGCTAATATGAGCACTCAGAACAGAAGAATAAAAAGACACAACGTGAGTGTGGGAAAAGCACATGAAGAGATCAAAGAAGAGATGATGAAGCTAAGAGAAAGAAAAGGATCAAGAATCCCATTGAAGAGCTCTCAAACGTAACAAAACTCCTCAGATGTCATGCCACAATGCCAAGCGTCTTCACAAGCTGCTTTCGAGTCAGAAGCAGGCTACATGAAGGTATGAACTGTGTTGAATTAATTCTTGGTGGATCGGAATTGTTGAAGGACATCATTCGGGACACACCTACATCACAATCTACACGAGCCTAACATCAAAGGAGGATAGAAGAGCGTCGTTATGAACCAATTCCATATCAGAAACCTTCAGAAAAATCAATGAGAAGATGACTACGACAAGAAACGCTAAAAAAAAAAAAAAAAAATTCGACAAAAAAGAAAGGATGATCTGGGAAAACAGAAGGAACCGCTTCAGGCAGAATGCGCATAAAATCTGATAGAAATGTAAGTTATCTTTTCTTTGATTTATCGTTGATGAGTTTAAGTTTTGTATGATGACTCATTCTATTTTCTATTAAATCCATTGTCACACATTGCGTTGTCACTTGGGTCCTGGGTTATCAGTCTGAATTGTCTCTGATCGTTTTATCGCTTCTCTCATGATTTAGAAAAAGACATCTGTAAACTCCTCTGTAATGGCTGCCTTTTATTAATTAGAAAAATCCTTATGAATGTTTTATCAGCCCTTGTAAGAAGAGTATCGGTTTGTGCATCAATCAAAAAGGCGGAAATTGTTAGGAACCTTGTATTAAGTTTTGATCGATACCAATGTAATGTAGAAAGCTGACCCCTACTCTTAAGTCTTCTTTAAATCGCCCAGCTTTCTGTCTTAGGGGACGAGCGGATTGCCATAATCATGGTGTAATTGTGTAAGTTAGACAAACACACGAAAGAGTTATGATAGATGTTAGGGCGCTGCATCAGCGAAAGGAAGATCAGTGAACACCTCACGCCAACGAAAGAAGACGTGTCGACGAAAAGACGAGTCCCTTATCTTTTTTTAGGAACGAATCCCAAACTAAATCTTTTCTTCTTTCTCCCAACAAGAAGAAATGGTATCTCTGGGGTCTGATTTGACAACATCCCGTAGGACTATAAGGAGCCTCTTTTGTGGGACACGCTCTCCAAACGGAATCATTAATGGAGCAGGTACTATTCTGGAGCTAAAAGACAAAAACCCTCCAGTCTCCCATACCCTCAACGCTTACATAGTACAATCCCATTAATGGAGCATTAATGCATGAGGCTCCATGGTCCTTGTCCAATGGTTAAAAGGTTCGAAATTTCATCCCGCTCCAACGGATGAATTTTCGATACCTATCATAAACCAACCTTCATCACTAGAAGCGTGCTGCTTCATTATCACTCGATTCCACTCTCTTGCAAAAAGCTCTTTGAAAGTTAAGATTCCCAAGCTTTTTGTGAACCAGTTCTTAAGGTGTTAATTATTGAAGAGATCGTCACCACTCTTGCACCTTGAAGAAAGTCTTGCATTCATGAAGCAATCATTCCACGTGTCAAGACTTCATGTTGAGAAATCAAGAAATCATTTTTACCAACCTCAACTCAGAAGAAGAAGTTGATAGAGGGGAGTAAAAATCTGGAGTTGAAAAACCTACAAGCTGTCGGCTTAGTGATCAGGAAGTCTTGTGTAATTGTACTAAAGAGTGATAGTGCAATCCTTCCAGCGGTTGTGGAGAAGAGTGGAAGTAGGCAACGTTGGCCAAACCTATAAAAATCTCGTGTCCTCTTCTCTTTTACCAGCCCGAGTACTGCCTTTCTATATCTGCCTCTCATATCATCTCATACTTACCAAGAATTTTCGAAGCTCATCAAAACTCGTGCCAGCATCAAAATTTCATTCTTTCCGCTCCGCTAACTCACCGAAAGGTGTCTTTTTAGGGAGTTTCTTTGAAAAGAAAAAGAGAGTCTATTTCACCCCCCCCCACCTCTGCTCCACCCATACATCTACTCGGACCAACCGGTTAAATCCTTTCTTTAAATATTAATAATTTCTTAGTACATTAACTCTTTAAAAATCATAGAATATTTATTAACCAAAGTAATTTTAAAGAATTGAGATGGCTTAGTTGGAAGAACTTATGTTATAAATATGAAGTTGCGAGTTCAAATCTCACTTTAACAAAAAAAAAAAAAAAAAAAAAAAAACCATTTTTTAAATATATCATACATATAGAAAAACAAACATAGTGTATATGCTAGAAACAACTACCACCACCTGCACAGCGCCCCAAACACAGCTCAAAACTTCAATACACAACTCAAAACACAAGTTTAATTTATAGTATAGGGTGAAAATAGTTTTGAGAGAAATAAACACTTACCTAAAACATCCAAATCTAGCTATTTAGCTACCAAATACTCCTTGTCAAAATCCCTAATATTTTCAAACATCCATCTTAGGGCTCCAAAGATAAACCCAACTCATAAAAGAGTAAAAGATAGAGGTTAAACCTCACCTAAATACCCAAATCTTAGAGATCTAAGCTTGAAGAAGATGGAGATCCAAGCTTCAAGGTTTTTCCTTCCCATATCTCTCTCTAATTAGCTTTCCTTGTCTTCTTTCAAATGAGATGCTTATCCAAGAAGTGGTTCCTTAACCTTTAAGGGTAAAGAAGGGTAATTTGGTAATTTTATCCAATATCAAAAGAAGAAGCTTTGACTTGTTGATTCACTTAATAAACTTAAGCATAATTGCATTTATAAGAAAGTGGGTATTACAATCTCTCCACCTTAAAATAAGTTTCATCCTCGAAACTTACTTACTTCAAACTTGAAGAGTTCAAGATATCTATCTCTCATATCATCTTCCTTTTCCTATGTTGCTTTTTGTTGGGGTATGACGTAACCATTGGACTTTAACAAATGGGATTACTCGGGACCTCAACACTTATTCCTTCCATCAATGATGCGAAGAGGTACTTCGTCATAAGTTAAGTCATCCCTAACTTTTAGTGGTTGATACTCCACCACATGACTCGGATCTGCAATGTACCTTCGTAGCATTGATACATGGAATATATTGTGAACTCCAGCTAGTTGTGGTGGTAATGCTAGCTCATAAGCCAAACTACCCACTCTACTCAGAATCTCAAACGGTCAATGTAACGTGGACTTAATTTCCCTTTCTCTCCAAACCTCATTACTCCTCGACTTGGTGAAACCTTTAAATACACCAAAATCCCCAACTTTGAATTCAAATTCTCTTCTTTTCAAGTCAGCCCAGCTCTTTTGCCTGTCTTGAGAGGCTTTAATTCTTTTCTTAATTAATTTAATTTCTCAACTGTGAGTTGTACAAGTTATGGTCCTAAGATCTTTCATCCTCCAACTTCATCCCAATAAAAGGAGATCTACACTTCTTCCATATAAAGCTTCAAAATGTGCCATCCCTATACTTGATTGGTAGCTATTGTTATATATAAACTCAATAAAAGTTAAGTATTTACTCCACTACCCTTGAAATCCAAAACACAAGCTCGAAGCATATCCTCCAAGGTCTGAATTGTCCTCTCGGTTTGGCCATCTGTTTGTGGATGAAATGCAGTGCTTAATCTTAATTCAGTCTCCATGGCTCGTTGTAAGCTTCTCTAAAACTTTGACACAAATCTAGAGTCCCGGTTAGATACTATACTAACAGGTATGCCATGTAACCTTACAATTTCATTCACATACAACTCAGCTAGGTCATTCAATGGAGTTGTCTTCTTAATGGGTAGAAAATGTGCAACCTTAGTAAGTCGATCCACAATAACCCAAATGGTATATTTTTTCCCATGCTGACTGTTCGGTAATCCACTAACAAAATCCATATATATATGTTCCCACATCCACTGGGGTATCTCTAGAGGTTTCAGTAATCCTGCAGGTCTTTGGTGTTCAGTTTGACTTGTTGACATACCATGCATCTAGCCACAAAAGTCAGCAATTCCACTTCATACCACTCCACCAAAAATTATTTCTTCATATCTCTATTCATTTTGGTAGCACCTGGATGTACTGAGAAGTGAGACTGATGGGCTTCCTTTAAAATATCATTCCTTATCTCAACATCATTTGGAATGCATAGTCGGGACTTGAGATATAGGGATCCATCATCATGAATACCGAACTCTCTTGGGTCACCCGCTTGAACTTTTTCCCAAATCTTAATCAGCTCGGGATCTAGAACTTGGGCCGCTTTAATGCATCTAATAATACCAATTTTGCAGTCATAGTTGCCAAAATTCCTCCTTGCTTATCTTGGAAATAACCTCAACTTCCAAATCTTGCCACTCTTTCAACAATTGGTTTGAGTGGTTACCATTGTCACATTAACCGTGAAGGACTTACGACTTAAGCATCGGCTTACCACGTTAGCCTTACTCGGATGATAATTAATAGAGAGGTCGTAATCTTTGATTAGCTCCAACCATCGTCGTGCCTCATCTTTAATTCCTTTGGGTAAAGAGTACGTCAAGCCTCTTGTGGTCCGTGAATGATTTGACAAGATTCGTTTATATATGTATTGCTCCCAAATTTTTATAAGCAAATACCACAGTGCTAGTTCTAGTCTGAGTGGGTAATTAACTTCATGGGTACTCATTGTCGGGGAGGCATGATGTCCACCTTAATCATTTTGATCAACACACATCCTAGTCTCTCCTTTCTTGATGCTCACTATAAATAACAAATTCCCTTCCTCGAATGGTAGGTTTCAAGATTAGGTGCACAACAAATCTTTCCGTTTAATTCTGAAAGTTTTCTCACACTCATCCCAGATCACCTTGTATACCCTTCGGTTACCGAGTTCAATAGGCATAGCTATTAATGGAATCTTTGCACAAATATCATTTGGTAATAACCTGCTAAACAGAAAACTCCTTTTTTTGTGACATTAGTGCGTCTCGGCCATTGCATTATCGCTTCAACTTTACCCGAGTCACAGACAATCTCCATCTCAGAAATCAATGGACCAAAACAGATCATCTTAAGCAAAATTCACATTTCACTTAGGCTTGGCATACATTCATTTTCCTTCAAGGTATGCCAAGATGATCCTCAGATGTTGAGCATGCTTTCCTCACTCTTTGAATATATCAAAATGTCATCAATAAATACCATAACAAATTTGTCCAGAAATGCTTGAGGAACCCTATTCATTAAATCCATAAAGAAGGCAGGGAATTAGTTAACCCGAACGGCATTTAGCAGTCTTGGTACATCGATAGCTTTAACCTTCAATTGATGGTACCCTGATCTCAAATCAATTTTTGAGAAGCATTTAGCACCTTGAAACTGGTCGAATAAATCATCTATGCGAGGTAGGAGATACTTGTTCTTCACAATAACTTTATTTAATTCCCGATAGTCAATACACAATCGCATGCTACCATTTTTTTTCTTCACAAATAACACTGGTGCACCCCAAGGAGATACACTAGGTCTAATAAATCCCATATCAAGCAACTCTTGTAATTGTACCTTTAACTCACGTAGCTCATATTGGCTTGCCATTCGGGTAAGCGCGCCTTTGAGCATTGCGAGTGGTTCCAGGAACAACCTCTATTTCAAACTCAATTTCTCTTATTTGGAAGTAATCTAGGTAAATGCTCTGGGAACACATCCGGAATTCTTTAACAACAGCGGATATCTTCTAACTTAACTTCTTTACGGTGGGTATCCATCATAAGGCCAAGAAACCGCTATACCTTTTCTCAATTCCTTTCTTAGCCGTTCAATGCTGGAATACTTTTAATGCACCCTCTTAAACCAACCCAGTCCTAGGAAAGGCTGTTCCAAAGTAAAAATAGGATGCCCAGGTGAATTTGAAATACCACCTTCTACGAGCACAATCAATGAAGCATAGTTTTTTTGGATAGCCAATCCATTCCTAACATCAATCAAAATCCCGCAATATCTAGTTGAATAAATCAATGACACACACTCCATTAAGTTGTAGATGACAATCTGAAACCAAAGTGTCTGTCACCAAATTTTCCCCATCGGGGTACTAACATATAAAGTTCACTCAACTTCTTAAGGCTTGCAATTTAAGCTCTTGCCCAAACCTCTCAGAAATAAACAACAATGCGAAGATACCAGAATCACACAACACATTAGAGCATCCACAATGTTTAGGGAAATAATACTTGCAACTACACATTTGGTCACCTTATCTGCATCTTCTGTGTCATGGCAAAAACCCCGAGCCATTAGCCCTTTTTGGGATGAGTACGACTGTGCTTCAATATACTAAATAATTCCTGATTCATGAGAGAGAGAACATGTTTCTTGAAATCAAATAGGCCTTGTTTAGTCTTAAAGTGACACATCCTACTAGTTCCAAGATGCATAATGTGCGTCTGTCAGGTCCTCTACGGTGTTAGACAGCTGGACATTCCAAGTCGCTAACACCTGGAGTAGATCAGACATTGAACAAGCAAGTTACAATACGAACATGTTAGGTACTATGAAATGGCCTGTGTTTATTCTGAAATTGCTCAAAGACAGTACCACTTTTTCTATGTAGTAATAGCATACAGAAAGCACAATAACTCTGTAGAATGTAGATAAAAGAGAGAGAGGATTATACTATCTTATATAGCCTAGCATCTCTCTCCTATACCTATGCCGCTACGAATCAACCTCATGTATTAATAAGCTTGCTTCCTATATTCAATTCCGGCTTATCAGCTTTCAAGAGCGACATCATATAGCGATACAGCCAAAGTAAGTGGTGAAGATGGTACCCGACAACACACATAATTCTCGAAGATATAATCAGGCCTGTTAGTACCCGCTCAAACATTCTAGCTTTGTCTTTCTTATCAATCATCATATATCTCAAGCAGAATTGGCCCAACTCATGAAACTTGTGAAGCATATACTCCAACACAGTCATACTTCCTTGCTTTAAGTCCAGAAACTCATTTTCCTTGATTATCTTCAAACTGCTAGGGAAGAAATTGTCAAAGAAAATCCTTTCGAAATCTTGCCAACTAAACACCATCAGGGTGGGCAGCCCTTTCTACCTTCCCACCAATGCTCAGCATTCCCCTTGCAATAAAGGAACGGCTACTGCTACCTTGACGTCGTTAGGGTATTGCATTGCATCAAATAATTTTTCCAATTCCTTAATCCATCTCTCTGCTGCTGTTGCTAAACAATTATTTTTTCAAAATTTCAATGTGTCGGATACTTGGTGAGGAAATGTAATATTTATGCTAAAAATTTCGACACACTGCATATCCTTATTCCCCCTTACATCTAATACGTGGTTTTCAAACAAACATTTCCCAAATCTGCGTTTTTATTCTTATGAATGCAGTCCAATCTATTACATAACCACCATAGTGTATCCATCGAAACCTCCATCTATTGTCTCCAATATTTAAAGCCCCTGAGAGAGACGCGATGGATACGCTGACTGCATGAAGATCGGTTCATGGCATTAGGAGGAGATATGATCAAAATTCAAATGGAATACAAAGAAATTTCATGAAATGATCTTCAAAAATTAAAACCACGTACCAATTAGACTGAATTGGAAGTTCAAAAAGAAATCAAGAAATCAAAGCATATCTGCCAAATAAATCTATTTTCATAAAAAGAGTGACTAGGTCCATATACATTCCCAAAATTTGGAGCATAAATATCTATCGATACTCCTTGATGTCAGAAGTGCGGGAGATTCATTGAGATAGAAAAATCTATTGTCACTTTTGAAAACTCTTACGATATTGAAATATTAAAAAGTTATATCTTTTAAAGACGATCGTCCAAATGACGAGAAAAACCCAGTAAAATTATAGGTGCACCAAATATTCATAATACTGGGTTGTTGAACAACCATATATAAATATCCTTGGGAAATGGCTATAATCTAGTTAACTTTGAAAATTACTTATATATATATATATATATATATATATATATATATATATGGGATAATTATTGAAAATATATATAAGTTGTCGACAAACAAATTGCCTTCAAATTGCTCATATTATATGACAATCTGAATCCAGAACTAGGTGCCAGAAGTGCCTAGATTGATTAACGTACAAAGAGAGCAATTAAGGCATAAATAGCTCAACTCGCCAATAATGATAAGGTGGTGAAATATAAAGCGAGTTTGTAGCTTAAGGGTTCACGCAGAAACCTAGAATCAAGTATACTCTCCCATGATGAATATCATTAAAAGTTCCGCTACATAATTGGCAGAATAATAATTTAGATATGCAGCTTATTAAAAGTCATGACCAAGAATTATGGGTCATTAGACACTAATGTTTATCTTAAAAATCCTTGATGGATTTATATTCTCAAAATTAAAGAAGTAAATATCACAACATGTTTGTTGTTAAAATAAAAATGCTTTACTTAACTTAAAATAGTAAAGCAATTGATTGAGTAATTTCCTCTTAAAATGGGAAATATAGAAATGAATATGTATCATTAGGTACTTATTAAGGGGCTAATTGTAAAATAAAGGAGATGAAAAATAAAATATTATCTCGACCTGTAGATCGAACATTTCCTTAAAAAGAATTTCACATACTAATTAATCTATGTCTAAATAATATCCCGAAGTAGATAAAAGACCATTTTAACCTAAAAGGATAATTCAAGACCAGAAGTCCGTTGCTTCAAAACGTCATTTTTGAATACCTTTTCTTTGAGACAAAAAATTCCCAAATTCACATCTTATTTTTGTAATTTGTAAAGAGTGATTTGGTGATTCTTCTAGAAAGAAAATGAAATGATGTTAAATAATATCCATTAATATCCTTAGGGTAAAAATACGTCTTTCGAGAAATCATTTGAATATTGGCATTATGTTAAATGCCATGACCTGGATTGATATATTATAATCAATTTAAGCTGTAAATCATCTTAAAGCCTAAAGGATAATACTTGTTTTTATAAATGTGCTTTGTATATTCTCATCCCTCATTACTCTACTATGTTCTCACTTTGTTATAGCGACTATTAAGAGATGAGATAAGGAATAGCAAGTCAAGGTACAAATATTCATATTGATGCTTTTTGACATGAAGTCATCATACTTGGGACAAATAAAAACGTATATATTTTTTCATGATATAAAATACCCTGATCCACATGAACTCCAGAAGAGTGTTAAATATTTGTCCAGAAGATTTGCTCCGGTGGAAAGTTAGCAAATGTATACCTACAAAATATTCATAAGATTGATATGCGTAGGTAAAGAAAAATTATTTAGGGGGAGCAACAAAATATAAATAATTTTATTGATCCAAATGATCATGAGAAATGATAAATTCTAATGACAATCCTGAAGATTGTACCATATCCCTTGATAAATTCTAATGAATCCTGAAGATTGTACCATATCCCTTCTCTACACCCTTTTGAAACAATGATTCTACTTTAAGCAATGTAGTATTTGAAGATTGTTATCTTCAGGGGGAGATGAGAAGTACATTCACCTCCAGTCAATCTTGTAGATTGATCAATCCGGTAGATTGGATCTTAAAAAGACTAATAGTTGCACTTTTTTGGCAGCGTATATATTCACTCGAGTCAATCCTGTATATTGATCAATCCTGTAGATTAGGTCTTAAAAAGGACTAATAATTATACTTTTTGCAGCATATACATACAATGTACTCCTTTCATCGCTAGGTTTTTCCCAATGAATTTTTAGTGTGGTTTTTAACGAGGTATGAGTCTGATATATTAATGGGGGAGTTATATATAAATACTTAATAGACAAACCCAAATTCCTGAAGATTATGCCTTGAAGGCTTATGGTTGTACTCTTTTTCCCTTTAAGTTTTTCCCATGAGGTTTTCTTAAGTTAAGGTTTTTAATGAGGCAATCAGTACAATATATGAGTTTACAAATATCATGTACTCTTTTCTTCAAACTAGGTTTTTTCCTACATGGTTTTCCTAGTGATGTTTTTAACAAGGCATGAATGTATTTAAATATAATATCGGTATACCTTGTACTCTTTTCTTGTTTAGGTTTTTCCCACAGGGTTTTCCTAGCAAGTTTTTAACGAGGCAAGATTATTTCCAAATAATGTCCAAGGGGGAGTGTTATAAATATATATACTTAGTGGACATTATTGTGTGTAACAGATGTAACAGCATTATCATTATTGTTTCGGTATTACCTTTGTATATATATATACATGGGTTGTTGACATGTATGGGTGATTTTTGTTGGTTAATCCTCTCTCCTTTCTTCTCTATCTCTGTTTTTCTCTGTTCTCTACACTATCCATTTCATGTCCATTCTATTGTCTGCATGTTCACGGGTTAGGAGTTAATGGCTAACGGCACAAACAACATAACTCACAATATGTGTCAATTTAAGTTTATCACTAATTTTATCTATTTTGTGGTGCTAGTAACGGGGTATGAATTGTACTTTAATTGTTTTTACACTTCATTTTTATTTGACAAAATTGTCTTCACTGCATTGGTTACAATGTTTTAACTCTGCTACAATTTAATGTAGTCTAACATTTTTTTTTACATTCATTGATCTCATTACACCTAAATTCTTAATGTTTTTGCTTATTAGTAATGAGAAATCGATTGGGAAATTTCACTACTAAACCAAATGCAATGCATTTACAGCTTGATACGCTCTAAAAGCATGACCAAAAAAGGAAATAAATCATTTTGCATGATTAATTTCTTATATATACGATCCAAACCTAACCCACAACTCAAACTACAACTATAAAATATAGGAATTTCTTCAAATTAAATGTATATATAACCTAATTCTTCCTGCAAACTTAGAATGAAAATGGTTTTCCCATAAAATTAAAGATGAAGCTCTTGCA
>VALG01004350.1:0-23213 GCA_009835305.1 Ipomoea purpurea | reverse complement strand
TTATATGTCTACTATAAAAAGAACATACACAACAAATATAAAAAACATAAAAATACTGTACATCGTTTTGTATGTAATAGTAGTAAAAGGACGACAGATAGACACACACGACACTCACAGTCGGTAATATATTTACATTTATATTGAAACATATCGAAACTTTGACACATAAAAATACAACGCAAATATTCACAAAGCTTTTTTAAAACATAATTCCGATATATATATACTAAGTAGTATATATATAAGTAGTATGATATATATATGTGTTGTGTGTGTGGTGTGTGTGTGTGTGTGTGGTGTGTGTGTGTGTTGTGTGGAACAATTGCTATATGCTAAGTCCATTAAATTATAAAAATAAGAAGGCCATATTTCAGTCCAAATTTTGACCCGGCCCAACCACTATAAATATGTTAGTACGCACCGACAACCCCACTCACTCACAACTGCATCTGTCACTATTCTCTAGTTAGTTATTCTTCACTTTCCACATCTATCAATCTATCATGTTCTTTGTTCGAACAATTCTTGTTCAAATATCATGTTCTTTGTATCTTTTCTAAGAAATGCATACAAACTGATCTCGAAGCCTGTTGGTAAGATCTATCTTAAAGATTCACAGCAGAAGGCCTAGGAAGAATGCATTTCGCTTGATCTAGATAAATTTTTCACTAACTTATAGCAATATCTTACAGATCTGGTTTTTTTTTTTGAAGTAATATTTTTTTATTACAGTTTTATACCTAATTTAACTTTGCCACTGACTTCAAGTATTTTTTGATCTGTTTTTGCTCTATGAGATGTCAGTTTCAAAATGACAATAGATGTAGCTTGTAATCCTGGATCTGGAGCATGACCTTTGGACATTTCCCTTTTTAGTTTATCTTACAGATTCTTTTTTTTTTTTGAAGTAATATTTTTTTTTTTCTATTTACTACAGTTCTATACCAAAATTTGGCACTAACTTTTTTTTTTTAAAAAAAAAATATAATAATCTGTAACTGTATATTGTAGATTTGGACACGCATGACCATTGAACATCAAATCAGGAGATGCAGTTTATTTTTCTACTAATATAGAAGGTACTCGGTATTGAAATGACTTCTTTTTTTTAATATTCTATAATAACACATGCAGTATGTATATTCCTTAACAAAGTATATTTTGTCATAAATCCTATATAGTGTGCATATAGTTAAGCAGAATAGCTAAGTTTGATAGAATACATATATATATATTATATATATATAATATATTATATATATTATATATATATAAATATATTAGGATAGCTAAGTTTTATTATCTTAGTCTATAAGGATTACAAATTCATTTGCAATACTTGGAAATAATGTATATGTATCTATTCTTTTTTTTTATATACAACTTCAAAAATTGACACATGCTGCATATGATTACTTAACTTCTTGTTCTGCATTTCTTGCTCACTTGTCGATTACCACATTGCAAGTGTGTTGCTTTGTAATTACCTTTAATTTGTTTAGAAAATAGAAAATAGGATACATGATAAAGAAATAAACAATAATTAACATGATGATGTAGTAGATGATAATTTTCAAAATACTTCAATTTTTCCTACAATGCATTAATTCATGGATTGCATGCAAGAATAAAAAGTCCATGTACTTCACAAAGAAAAGTTGTCAGTGTCCAATACGATTCAAAAACCAAAAGTCCAGTAAGGAATCCCCACAACAAACATCACATAGTCAATTGTTTTTCTTCAAATCATAAAAACTGCCCACTATGGCAATTTTTCCTTCTTGATGCACACAATCTTCATTTTTTCAAGTTCTGTATTGAAGAAAATTGGTCAAGGAGACAACACTTCACAAAAGTACTAAAATCCCTGTTAGTTGTCCATGTTTGGATGTTAACTTTCATCACCTTGTTGATGCTTCCTAAAGTTGTAGAAAACATTTTTAAGAATATCAAAAAAAAAAAAAAAAAAGAAGCTAAAAATAATGGTCTAATATAGAAACACATAATTGTAGAATTTTAGTATTACTATTCTCTGAGTCATCCTCTCCATCTTCTTCAATACTTTTTTGACAAAAGGTCTCTTTCTTAATCCCCATCCAAGGCAGAATAGTAGGTAGAAACAATTTTTTCATCATTTAACACTCTCATAACAGTAAATACAGAGCCTCTGGTTGTGGTAATTTGACAGCAAAGTAGTTTGCTGACATGCCAAACCAATTCTGAGATTCCCTGTCCTACAAGAGGAAGGGAGCATCACATGTTGTATCAAGCACCCTGATACATTAAAAATCAGGGGTGACCCTAGTTTATGTAGATTGTAATTTATTTATAATCTGTTTTTTTATCGATCCAGGCTCGTGTAAATCCACCAATTTCTGTCTCTTTTTTTCATCTCAAAACATTATTAGAAGTATGGAAATAAAAGTAGTTCATAATTTCTTACAGTAAACAATTATTATTTTTAATTTTTTTTTTCAATTAATTTGTTTTCAATCATTATTCTAATATTAATTCTCATTATTACAGATCTTTTTTTTTTGGGTAAATAGAATGTGTGCTGATTCATTTCAACCTAAATTTGCCTATACTTCTATCTAGAAATTTAATTCTCACATTATGTTTTATTTACTTAATATTTATTTCTATAAACACATATGCGCTGCTTCATTTTAACTTTAAATTTGCAATGGGAAAGTGAAAGGGTTTCGAACTTTACCAAATTTGCAGCAGAGGACATTGTCATAAATTCAACACAGCTCCCTGTAAAAGTGAAATCTGGTGTTTTCAATTCTAAGTCTCTTCCCACTTTAATTATCAACTCCAGACAGGCAGCACTGCTGCCCTCCATAGCCTAGTTCGCCACATCATTTCAGTCTTTCTCCTCCGTATACATGAACTTGTTTCATGAATTGTGAAGAGTGAATACTTATTTATAGTGTTAGGTTGTATAGAAGCATTCATTTTAAAATTAATGTTTAGTCTTCACCAATCATCTACTCATCTTCCATTCCATGTAATGTTTACTCTTCAACAGTCATCTATCATCTTCCATTCCATGCATTGAATATATTCTTAAATGTTGTTATTTATATTTTATTATTTATTTTACATATTTTTTGCGGGAACTACGCATTTTGCTTTATTATAATAGAAGATATAATATATTATGAACTTGACTTACTTTATTGATGTAAACAATATTAGCTTTAAATAGTATACAAGGGTTGAGAAGATAGCAGGTAGTTAGCAGGATGTTTAACAACCAGTCTAACACTGCTATTCAACAGGAACATAACTAGAGCTAAACAAAAACAAAAGGTTTCAGCCACAGATTTCCTTACACACCACCGCAAGATGGTGGATCCGTCAGAGACTCCAATCTTGAAACGGAACAGAAGAAACAGCAAGCGACCCAACCACTTCGTAAGAAAATCAGCAAGCTGAGCCGACGAAAGAATATGTCGAACCACCAGTGAGCCATTAGAAACCAGGTCGACGAACAAAGAAATAGTCAAGCGCGAGGTGCTTCATACGTGAATGAAACACCAGATTCTTACACACATATATAGCGCTAAGGTTGTACAAAGCAGAATTGGAGGCTCCAACAGCTGCAACTGGAGCTCATGCAGCAGATTCTTAACCCACAAAACTTCCGCAGCAGCATTTGCCAAGGCTCGATATTCGGCTTCTGTAGACGAGCACGAAACTAATTTCTGACGAGTGGATTTCCAAGAGACGAGGTTGGTCCCAAGATACAATAGGTAAGCGATAGTGGACCGCCCACTGGAAATGCAGCCACCCTAATCAGCATCTGTATACACACTAACGAGAGAGGTTGCCCAACACGAAGGTACATCCCATGATACACTGTACCCTTCAGGTAGCGCAACAACCGTTTGACAGCCTGTTAATGCGCCTCAGTAGGCATATGCATGAATTTTGAGAGCCAGTTAACTGCATAGGACGCGTCAGGTCTAGTAATGACTAGGTACTGCAACAGGCCAAGAAAACGCCGGAATTGAGTTACACCCACCATAACAGTATCGGGTTGTGCAGGGAGCAACTAGTGTGTAGTTGCCAATGGTGTGAAACAGCCTTTGCACCATCCATCTTAAAATGAACTAGTATGTCTGTGATAAATTGACTCTGAGACAAGATATGCCATTTGGTGTTGGAACTACTTCAACACCCAGAAAGTGATGCAAGGAGCCAAGGTCATTAAGGGCAAAGCGAGCTGATAGGGTTTCAACAAATTTATAAAGCCATGCAACATTGTTTCCTGTTAGTATAATGTCATCCACATACACCAGGAAATAAACAAGAACAATATTAGCATAATAAAGAAATAAAGACGCATTTGCTTGTGACTTCTAAAACCCACAACGCAATAAGAATTGAGAAAGTTCTAAGTACCAAGCATGGGGAGCCCACTTAAAACCATATAATGCTTTGATCAGTTTGTAAACATGAGTTGGAAATGAAGGATGAACAAACCCTGGTTGTTGCTCCATAAACACCTCTTCATGCAACGTTCCATTAAGGAACGCGTTATTAATGTCTAGCTGGCGCAAACCCCAGCGATTACTTAACGCAATGGTCAGGACGACACGAACAATCATCGGTTTCATAATCGGACTATATGTCTCAAAATAATCCCAGCCAGCAGTCTGCAAGAATCCCACCCATCTGGTTTGCGCTTGACACGGAAGACCCATTTGCAGCTAATCGGAACCAGTTGCCACGTCTTGTTACGCTGCAGCGCTTCGAACTCCTCATCCATTGCTTTCCCCCACCGAGCGTCTTTAAGAGCCTGGGCGACGGTAGAATGTTCTAAAGCAGGAGGCAAGGGATGTGATGTGGCTTGGTTGAAAACATAGTCAGAGTACTTGGGATTGAGACGACGCTCTCGTGTAGAGCCTCTTGGATTATGCTGGGGTTGCGAAGTTTCGGAGGTGGTGACGGGCAGGGAATCAGACACAGACTGGCTAGGAAGCTGGTCGCTTTATGGAATTGCAGGTGGCAAGGATCCAAAGGGTGACTACGAACTGCAGGTAGCAGACACTGTTGGAATTGGAGTTGGAACACCCACTGGAGCATATTGCGGGGAGTCGGCTATATTAGGGAGAGGCGGAGCTGGAGAATACACAGACGTCGAAGCGGGTCATTAAGTAGCTGAGGAACTGATCATAGACTGTGTAGGCATAGAGGACGACTTGAACACAACATTCCCTGAATCAGAACCACGCAAAACGGGCAGGGAGCTGCTAAACGTTTGTTGAAAATCCTTATAAGAAAACACATAACGCACAAACCAACATCCTAGATAAATAAGTGCCGATTCAAATTGAAGTCTTAGAAATTCGTATAATCGGATTGAGTGTTCGAGTAGCCAAAGAAAATACGGAGCGACGTGACTTTGGTTTTAGTTTCCTTGGTTTATAAGGACGTTAACTAGGAAAACATAGGCAACAAAAGGTTGTAACTTAACATAATTAGGCAATTGCGAAACAAGACATTAAAACGGAGTGATTCCTAAAAACTAAGAGTAGGAGTCCGGTTAATAAGATAGACGACTGTCTGAAAGCGTAGGTCCACTACAAGACGACAAAGATACGAGTGAAGATGCGACATGTCAGTTTCCACGACATGCCTGGGTCGTCGCCTCTGCCGACATCCATTGTGCTTCAGGAGTGTGTGCAGGGTTGGTGAAAATGAAGAATAATGCCGTGATATTAAAAAATGTTCTAAGTTTCATGAACTAACTATTATCTGATAAATGAAATAATTGATAGCCAAATATTTCCACTATCTACTTGAACTTAGTAAAATATTGTAAATACATCTGATTTACGTTTCATGGGTACAACCAACATGTATTTTGAAGAAGTGGTCACAAAATACTGATAATACCGAAATCATCAATAGAGTCTCAGTATGGTCCCCACACATCAGTATAAAACATGTTGCAGTGCGTTAGTGCAACAAGTTAGTTTTTTGTGAAAAGCAGTTATGCTTTTATGAACATTCAGAAGAACAATAAAATTGCAGAGGACGAAATAGTGACTAACATTACACGTTGCCCAACACAAGTTGCCAACAACTTATGACGGGTGCCAACGTTGTTGGCTTGCCATTGCAGACAAATGAGACAACTGGTTAGCATGAACGTTGGGTGAGAGGCAACTGGTCAATAGTAGTACACCATGTAATGTTCGAGCTATTAACTAAAGTTATTATTATGTTATTAATTTATCATGTAACAATCTATTAGTGATCTAGTCTCTAGCACTAAGATAGGCTCTCTCTCTGAGATATTAATGTATCGTAATTCTGTTATTCAATTGATAATATTTTCCCTAACTCACTGGTATCAAGTTACCAGTAAAACTAAACGATTATTGTCTTTTGTTTTCTCTCTCCTCCCTTTCCGATCGACAATGTCTCTAGTTCCGAAACAACCACACACAACCACCACCCGTATCCTCCCCAAAACACCACCCCAAACTCCCTCCCCTAGTGCGCATCACTTGTGTCGTTTAAGAATTGACACATCGGAACTATCTCTACTAGAGGACCAAATAATCCTGTTTCTACGCGGGCAGAGTTGCGGGCTTCATCGACGCTCACGGCATGTCCCTCCCCGGCTCGAACTCTCCCGAGCGGATCAGTCCGGTCCGTGGCGCATCCGTCGTCCCGAATCCAGAACACAAAGCCGTTGATTGAGCAGATGCCTCCATCCGGTACCTTGCTTCATATCATTCAATCTCGGAGGACCGGTGGATGTACCTAGCTCGGATAATCAAACCTCCCGGTCGGTGTGGGCTCGGCAGAAAACAGCCCTCGGCGTCCCGTCGCAGTCGGTTTCGCAATCTCATGCGGCAGTTTCAAGCTTTGCATCAAGTAAGATAGCTCAACCGATTATCCTCCGGCGCGCTCAAACATTTGCGTGGAGGATTCTCGCACTCGGCGGGCGGCCACTCACCGCTTAACGGGGGAAGAAAATTTGTCATGTTTTAGGGCGCGTTGCGACCAAAATTTTTTGGGTCTATTGGCAGCCTCCCTGTGCAGTCACCGGACACCGCGTGACGATTTCCGCAATTGGCGGATTATTTGCCGGCACAGCAGTTCATCCATGCGGGATGACTTTCCCGCTTATGCACCTGCATCGTCGACTGGATCTCCCTTTGGCTTTATATGCCGGCGGAGGATGACGGCATCAGGGGACCGGAGGCCGCGGACAGAATCGCGGCGGAGGCGCGAGGCCGGGAGGTCGCGGCGGCCCACCAGTGGAGGGCGAGCGCCGGTTATCTGTGGCCGATAACGGGGTGGTATGCTGTTGCCAGATTTGCGGCCAAGCAGGGGGCCACGTGACAAGCTTTCTGGCTACAAAGAGATACCCTCGAACCACCACCATTCGCGCCGCATGTAAGGCGGTCGCCGGAAGACGCTGTAGTGGCTGCTTGGCTTACGGCAGTCACATCTTGCCTGCCGGACACGGGTGCTTGCCACACACGCTACGCCGGGATTCCGGTGTGGCTCTCGCAGCCGACGAATATCACAGGTGATGATGTTCTGAGAGTGGAGTAATGGCACAGGGGGTTTTGAAAATTCATCGAGTGTGGGTCATGCAGTTATTCCTATCGGTTATTTATTAGCGTTAAAATTATGTCTAGTGTCTCTTACATGTCCGAGTTGTCAGTTTCTTATTTATCTGTAAATCGCCGTTTACAAGAGGCATCATAACTGGGTTACTTTGAATTTCATCCTGATTTTTTTTCGTTGCTGAAGGATTCAATCACACAGGCTGCGTATCTTCTTAAGGCCGAGTCTCGGGCGGATTGTACTCAGCTGTCAGTCTGATCCTTATCATGCGTTTGTTTGCTGCCGTGCTCATCCACCAAGTTATGGCCACCAAGCGCTCGTCAATCCTCACGAAACAAGCTCTTAAACGTTTCTTACGGGAATGAGTTGATTTAAATAAAATGTATCTCTTGTTTATGTCCTTCTTGTTTCAACTCGGGAAATCTCACGCATTTTTTTCCCGTTAGATAGGGGTAGATAATCTATAGCAATAATATTCAGATCTACTATACGATATTTGGGGTCGCCGCACCTGTTCTTTTGCGGATGGCTCTCCTTACTTCTGTACTCTTCGTAGATGATTAATAAACCCGCTTATCTGTTGGTATTATTCCGCTCACGACTCAAAATCGAATATATATAATAAATCGGGCTTACCGTGCATCCTCACTCTCAGTCTGTATACATAACCTTATTTACCGTTTACATCAATCTCCACCCACTTACACCTACCTACGTGTATTCGCGGTGTTCTTTGGTTTCCCGTAACCTTCGTCCATAAAACGTCATAAAATCAGCAGTATCGTCCAGTCCATGCTTCTTAGGTTACCCACCGTCCTTTAGGGGTTACCGCTGCATGGACCTAAACACCAGGGAAACTTTACATCTGTCGCCATGTCCGCTTCGATGAAAGTCACTTCCCGTTTGCAACCAAGAGCCCCGTGCAGTCTGGGTCACGTGAGACCTCACCCAGCTTACCATGGGGGTCTAGTCCCATTTTGCATCACAATAGCATTAATGAAACCTTGGTCACTACTCATTGACCTGTTGTAGGTCCAGCTCCAGCTCCAGCTCCCGTGGTTTAGAAGACGGGTTCGTCGAGCCCAACCTCAGGAGCGAGCTCATGTTATGCGGCTCAGACATATGACACAGGGGACTGGGGAGTAGTTTCATGCCCTAACAGCATCCACTGATGACCCATCTTGCTACTCTCAAGCGGTGGGTCATCCACAATGGCGAGACGCAATGGACCAAGAGTTCAACGCGTTACTACACAACAACACTATGGACGCTTGTTCCCGCTACTCCGGGGATGAACATCGTAGGGTGTAAATGGGTTTTTCGGACCAAGCGGAAAACTGATGGCACGGTGGAGCGGTATAAGGCCCGTCTAGTCGCCAAAGGCTACAATCAAGTAGCCGGCGAGGACTTCTTTGAGACATTCAGCCCAGTAGTTAAACCGACTACGGTTCGGTTGTTGCTTGCTTTAGCAATTTCTCAAGGATAGACACTCCGACAGTTGGATGTTCACAATGCCTTTCTAAATGGGCATTTGGCTGAAACGGTCTACATGCAGCAGCCACCAGGCTATGAGGATCCCGATCATCTCGATCATGTCTGTCACTTACAGCGTTCCCTGTATGGGTTGAAACAGGCTCCCCGTGCCTGGTTCAGACGCTTACATGATTTCTTGCTTCTGACAGGATTTGTTGCTTCCAGAACAGATGTTTCTCTGTTTCACTACTCTGCTGCTGGTGCTCGGGTATTCCTACTCGTTTACGTGGACGACATCATCATGCTTGGGAGCGACACAGCCTTAGTTGACTCCGTGTTAGGGCAACTGGCGACGACCTTCAAGATTCGAGATCTATGGCAACCAACATTCTTTCTCGGCATAGAGATCATTCCTGTCTCTGGCGGTATGATGCTTTCACAACAACGTTATATGCGGGATATTCTACAACGAGCCGGCATGCACAGATTGCAAGGCGCTAGCCACTTCAGCTTTCGTGACTCAGCCTGTATGTCAAGCCACTGACTCCTTGATAATCCGACGCAATATCGCAGGTTAGCCGGGGCTCTTCAGTATCTCACCATTACTCGGTCGGATCTATCTTACTCTGTCAACTGCCTCTGTCAGTTCATGCACTCGCCCACTGACGAGCACTGGGGTCTGCTGAAGCGAGTACTTTGTTATATTAAAGGAACCCTGGAATACGGTCTACGCATTGCGGCTTCAGAAAGTTCGGACATTCATGCATACTCCGACTCAGATTGGGCTGGTTGTCCTGTTGACCGCAAGTCTACTAGTGGGTATGCAGTATTTTTTGGTAAAAATCTTGTATCATGGGTCTCTCGGAAACAGCGCACCGTTGCATGCTCTTCGACTGAGGCAGAATATAAGGGGCTTGCAGATGTATGTGCTGAAGTTACTTGGGTTGTGTCCTTGTTACGGGATCTGGCTTGGGGCCTATTTTTACGCCCACGCTATGGTGTGATAATCTAGGCGCGACATACCTGTGTGCAAATCCGGTGTTCCATGCTCGCACCAAACACGTCGAGGTTGACTATCACTTTGTCCGGGACAAAGTTTCGGCTGGCGAGCTTCAGGTTCATTTTGTGTCTACCAAAGATCAGCTAGCAGATATCTTCACCAAACCGCTTCCAGCAGCACGGTTCGCTACTCTGTGTGGCAAGCTCAATGTGGTCCCTCACCTACCTTGTGCTTGAGGGGGAGTATTAGACTAAGTTATTGTTATGTAATTAATTAGTCATGTAACAATCTGTTAGTGATCTAGTCTCTAGCCTATTAGATAGCTCCCTCTCTTTGAGAGTATTAATGTATCTGTAATTCTGTTATTCAATTGATAATCCTTTCCCTAACTCATCGACCCCCACAGCAATGGAATCCCCGTTCGAAGTTCCTTGACAAGAAAATGAGAATCAAAGAATTCAACAAACACATGATTAGTTTTGCATAATTGGGAAATAGAAACTAAATTAGTTTTGTAACCGTGGGACACACAGGACATTATCTAGAGTGAGAACATTAGAGGGAGTGAGAATGACAGACTGGCCAACATGGGATATTTGTAAGGAATTACCGTCACCCAGGCGTATTTCATCCGGTCCACTGTACTCGGAGAAAGTCTGCAAAGGAGCGAGGCTTGGTGTCGCATGGTTCAACGCACCACTATCAAACATCCAAGAAGTAGAAGCCCCAGTCATCGAATTGGCTGTAAGAGATATAGAAGATTGCACAAGAGGAACATTATGCTCTTTTAATTTAGAAATCAGGCTAGCTTGCGACACACCCTCGTTTCATGACCCGTAAGATGACAAAACTTACAGACGATACCGGAGCGATTGTGATCCCCTTGTTGCCAATTGTGTTGGTTAGAGCCATAATGATTGGTATTGTGTGGGCCCTCCAGGTGGAATGGGACTGCTGGTTGTGCCGCGGGGGTGGCGAGGTGCGTTGAGTAACATTGGCAGTAGCCAATAAAGACTGACGCAAATCATTTGCGACCTTCAATTAGCGTTCATGGTCAATCACCACATTTGCCAACTCGCCAAAAGAAATAGGTTTCTCACAAACGTGAATAACTAATATGATGGAGTTGTAATCCTCTCCTAACTGAGTCAATATGTAAACGGTTAGCTCTTCATCAGATACGGGACACTGAGCCAACGCCAGATCATCAGCTATGGCTCACATGTCATTGAGGTAAGTGGTGATGGACCGAGACCCTCGCTGATTCCTCGTGAGCTTGGCCTTGAGGGATATAATATGTCCTCGAGAGGCACTAGCGTAACTAGCAACAAGTCGTTGCTGTCGTAGCCGAGGAGATAAGGGGTTGTATGGTGTTAGTACAACTTCCAAGTAGAGCACTGACAATAACTTGGTCTTGACGATACCAAGTTAAATGTTCCAGGTTGACAGTAGTTTGAGCGGGATTAGTGAATTTGGCTGGTTCCTTGGTTATACCATCAACATAGCCAAAGAGATTATACCCAACAAGTGTGGCATGGATTGGATTATTGCATTTGTGGTTGTAGTTGTGGAAGCCATTTGGGTATAAGTGGGAAAAAAACTTCGTTGGAGAAACTAGGCTCTTGATACCATAATAGATTATGAATTTGACTTAATTTATTGAAGTAAACAATTAGCTTTAAATAGCATACAAGGGAGAGGAGATAGCAGGTAGTTAGCAGGATGTTGTAACAATCAGTCTAACACTACTATTCAACAAGAGCATAACTAGAACTAAACAGAGACAAAAGGTTTCCACAGATATCTTTAACATAATATGTGATTCAAGAATAAATTTAAAAAAAAAATCAGAAATTTTCGCCTCTTATGATAATTACTAGTTTTTTTACGCGCATTGCGCGATTGAGATAATGTCCAATGTTTATATTTTTATATAAGTACTTTAAGTATATCAATGTAAGATTATATTAGAGTTGGTCATATGGTCATACATATAGATAATCAAATGTTGAATTTGCTTATTTAAATAGATAATCTAAACTTACGAATGTAAGATAATGCAATTATGATTGATTATAATTGTCACTAAAATAATTGATTGAAATTTTTTAAATACACAGTCTAAAAATAATAGTGTAAATAATGCAAGTCTAAAAATAATAGTGTAAATAATGCTAGTCTAAAAATAATAGTCTAAATAAAATCTACATTTGGTTTAATAAATTTCTATAAGCCTTCTTAATTCTCTTGAGGGAGGCATTGTCATTCTCTTGATCTTCACCTTCAGTACACATCCTCTTCTTTTGATTTCGTAGTGCGCCATGCTCAATTGTGTTAGTTGTAATATCATAGTGGGAAGCATCATGCAATGAGATTATACTGTAGGAAGAAGTGGATCTGCCTTGTTGCGTATATGCCTGAGATCTTAGTTGTACAACGAACTCTTGATTTTGTAGGCGCTTGTTGATATTTAAGGAGTGATAGTTTTTTTTCCCTACATGTTCCATTCAATTGTGAGATGTGTGCCATATTTCTCATGTGAAGATTAAACGATTATTAATTTTTTGTAGAAGGTTCATATTGAATGTGTGCCATATATTCTACCAATCGGTTGAACCAATGTCATAGCATTCATAATTATCTTTTACGCATATCTCGTGTGCCTTCCAATAAAAGAAAACCGGTAAAATTACTCTGCATCCCACATTTGATGCATTTGTTTCCCCACGTGCAATGCTATCCACTAATCCTTGCATACTTTCTGTTCGAACATTACGCTGCTGTGTTCGAAAATAGTCTTTATGTCTCAATTTTGATATAGGTGTCAACAATGAATTGTTGAAAGAGTCTTCCTGAATGTAGGAGCATAGATTGATCATTTGGTCGAATTTGAAAACGATAAGCATAATATTCTCTGCATGAAACAGTGTTCCGCTTGCTCTGACTAACAAAGTTTTCGTTTTCTTTGTTTAACAA
The DNA here is from genome assembly GCA_009835305.1 of Ipomoea purpurea. NCBI lineage: Eukaryota > Viridiplantae > Streptophyta > Magnoliopsida > Solanales > Convolvulaceae > Ipomoea > Ipomoea purpurea. The sequence goes on along the minus strand of VALG01004350.1, from coordinate 10,159 downwards.
AACTTGTATTGAAGAAAACCCCCGAGGCTGGAGAATACCTTGACAAATAGAATAATTATTTTGATAAGATTTAGGAACCTTAGATATACCCTCATGCCAACCACTCCTCTCCGTAGGGGAACAAAGAGGATACTTAGCAAGGGATCAATAAACAACCGTAATAGTATTTCACAGAATGTATTGGTCCAGTTTTTGCAAAAATCTAATATCACGATTGTTCTGACCACTACATCTTGTTTCATCTAACCAAAATTGCTGCAATTGAGAAGAGGTAGGCATGTTTAAACACGTTGATCTTAGACTTGCATTTGAACGAATCAGAATACGTACAATCATCAAGAATTGATATATCTTTGAGATTTCTGAGAACCTGTGAAATACGGATTGCTTTCCAAGTACCATCAATAAGGTTTTCAAAAACACTTGCATCCATGTCGTTCTGCCCCTTTGATTCTTTCTCAACTCATGGTCAGTATGCAAAGAAATACAATTGCCAAGTTTTTAGGAGGCTTGGTCCCTGGGCACCAAAATCATTGGATAAAATGATACATTTTGTCCTTGAAACTTTTAATTATAGATCCCTTTATTCCTCCTAGATAATTTTTTGTCGTGGTTGTGTATGCTAATGAAGTAATGCAAAATGTGTTGGTTAATACGTTCTACACACATTGCTTGAAAATAACGTGACACTTCATCTTTCTCACAAAATAATTGTTTCAAGAGTGAAGGCATTTCATTAGACACCAAAACAACTTGACCAGATGAGCAACAAAATCCAGGTGGTTCATATTGGAATCGCCTTGCATTACAATAGGTGCAAGGAGTACAATCTTTAAGAACAAAAGATTGGTCTAGAATAGAAGAAAGAGTATCGTTCCGTTGCAAACATTCCTGATTAGAATTATTGAGTACTATTTCTAATTCCATAATCCATTGCATCAATCAAAGGCATGTTAAATAAGTTAGCTCCCTTGTATATACATTCATGAATTAAACTCAGACATAACACATATTTTAAGAATTAAAAAGCAATACCAGTATTGACGGCATGAAGTTGCGAAGACTGGGCTTCTCTAAGTTTGGCTCGGCGTTTTTCATTTTTCTCATCTAACATCTTTCGTTTTTTATCAGGATCCATTCTTGAGTATGCATTTCGTCGTTTCAAGTTGTTTTCCACTCGTTGACTCTCTGCATCGCTAGATTCAGCAATTCCAGAAACGCTCTGACTCCATAAAAGAGAGATGCTAAAAAAATGAAAAATTGAAAAAATGGTCAAAACTAAAAACAGAAAAACGACAAAGCAAATTCTCTCATCAGTAAGAAATTTGAGTATAGGACTGGGATTACTGCCCCGGAATCAATTGCATCAATCAAAGGCATGTTAATTATCAGGAATCTATCTCCCCTCAAACTCAATTTCATGAGAGGAAGGGGGAAATATTAATTGAGACAATAAGATTAGGGAAAACATTATCCATAAGCCCCTTTTCATGCTACAAATTTAAAGAGCAATAATTTAATCTAATGGATCTTGCAAATCAATGTCTACAGGTGAATCTGAGGAAATTTAATTTCTTCAAGTAGATTACACCAATGAAAGTAAATTCAAAATCACAGGCACGATGTGTATTTGACATTAGGATCCAGAAAACATGACTAAACTAAACTAAACAAATTGGCTTTACTAAAACAAAAAAAACAGTCTCAATCTTTATATATAGTAAGCAAATGGCTTAAACTAACTTGTATTAGGGCACACAACAACAGAAATTGCCAAGAATGAAGTTTAATCAACGAATGAGAAAGGGGAAAAAACAAGATTGGATTTTTATTTATTTTAATATTTTTTTTAAAAAAAAAAAAAACTAACCTTTTCTAAATGGGGTATTTGAAATCGATGGATCAGAGGAAGGAGGTCTATTAGTACAATCTGAGAAGGAGTTTTGTTTCCTTCAGGAGTAGTGGCGATAAGAGTTCTTTGCTTCTTGTTGTTGTGCTCCTGTTGACGGCAGAATCTAGTCTAGGATGATGTATTATAGTGGATGAAGGAAATCTCGATGAGCGAAATTTGGCAAAATCTTGAAATTTCTTATTGGCCAGTTTTGGTGAGATATATACTAAACGGATGAAAGGTGAGATTGACTTAACGGCAAAATTAACGGTGGTTTAAAAATTTTAACGGATGGACTAACGGTGTGTGGGTATTTAAAGTAAACCACATTGTAAAATTTTAAATCTGATCAATTTTTTGATTAATCTGAGTCATTCATTTGATTAAAATCTGTGACGGACATTTTTTCTACCCATTATAGGCCTAACTCTCTTGAGCTCTTATTAGTATAGTAGATAGATTATAAGACAAGTGTCAAATAGACTCATCTACTACTATGAATTTCAATCCTACCAACGAACTAAATTAGTGTCAATAGGCCCATCTACCAGCTAAATTTGTTCGATTGACATTTTTTTACAGGTTGCTAGTAGGTTACCTATCTAATTATTAAAAATAAATGAATAAATAGAATAATAATAAAAAAAAAAATATCAGTCACCAGCCTGTCCTCCGCCGGACAGCCGGTGGCTGATATTCTTTCTTTTTTTTTTAATGTTTTATTCTATTTATTTATTTATTTATTTATTTTTAATAATTAAATAGGCAACCTGCTAGTAACCTGTAAAAATTGTTAATTGAACAAATTTAGCTGGTAAATGGGTCTATTCGACACTTAATTTAGTTCATGGTGAGAATTGAGCAATTAACAGTAATAAATAGGTCTATTTGACACTTGTGCAGATTATAATTTATATAATCTGACTCAAGAATAAAATTGACAAAATCCAAAATTGTTGAGTTGGCTATTAGCTTATGTGCACATTTATTTAATTTAAAACCAAAAGTAAATAATAAAAACTTAGAGAACTGAACAGCTAAAGAAAAAAAAAAAAAAAGATTCAACGAAACTTAAAGATTTGTGTTTTTTTCTTTCATAATAAACATTATTTTAATGATGTACCAAAAACATATATTATTAGTTGCATCTCCACCATAGGCCCTAAAACCTTATTATAATTGGGTAGTTTAAAGATATGGTGCCAAATAATGCAAAGGTTCATTGATACTGGAGAGTGAGGCCATCACCAGGTACTAGTGGTTTCGTGCCACTTGCCAATTGTCATAGTGGAGATAAATTTAACCATCAAATTTGTTAATTGGTTAGCCAATTTAATTATTTATTTGTGATTTGTGATCACTATGCTTTTGGAATCAACTTTCCTCTCTCTTTTCTGGGGGTCAATTTGTGACATGTGAGATAATTCATACAAAATCAAGAATTAATGTATTTATTAAGTTAGTGTGCTCTTCTTTTTAAGCATGGCAAAAATTAAAAAGAAAATAATAAGAGTGATAAGTATATTTAAACTTGCTTCTAATAGCAAGGTGAAATTCAAAACTCTGTCACAAATAATTTAAAAATTGAGCTCGTAGAGTTGACATGGATTAAAGTTAAGTTGGACTCGTCATGCATTGGACCGGTTGGAACCAGTTCATAGGGTCTAGCAATTAGTTCAGCGAAATTTGTGATTCATGAGGTATAAAAAAAAACAAAATTAAAAATGAAATACGGAATATAATTTATTCCTTCCAACAATTTTGTCAGTATTCATGTGATTAAACTAATCTGCACAAGCTAGCTAACTGATTTAGTAGGCAGTATTTGAGAGAAAAAACCAAGGTTCGAATTTTGACACCGAACACAGTGTGACCGACATGCTGAGTCATTGAGTCACTCCCATTTTGCATTGAGATAGCTCATAGTATGAAACAAAAACACTGTGTGAGAGAACTAAAAAGAAGTGAGGTTGGAGTTTGATCATCACAACATGATTACATACATATAGTACAAGACATTAAGGTGGTGCGGACAGACACATCGGCGGCGAAGCGGCAACCGGGACGGCGTAACGATAAAGTATGAAATAATATAATTAGCTAGCAGTTAAGAATGTATTATGTGCAAAATCTAGGTTGTCAACCAGCTGTAAAACTGATCGCTACAGGCGCCACCAAATTCTTTCATCTTCTTGGTAATCATAATCCATCGTCCACACTGAATAATCATCCCATATTGCAGATCCAATCATGCAACAAGTTCACCGCCGCCGTGACTTTCTTGAATTTCCGGCGACTCAATAGCTTTCCATATCTCATCCATGGAGTAAACTTCACACCGCGCCATCTTCTCTCCGATATCGGCGCGCTGCGGCGGTGGCGGCGGAGGTGGCGCCTCCACGAACCCTCCTGTATCGTAGAACCCCTCTCTTTAGTCCCACAACCGCCGGCGTAGACTCCTCCCCGGTGCTGCGGAAGAAGAGGAGGAAGAATTTGACAGCGACGACGGAGATGAAGAAGCGCCGCTGCCGCCGCCCTTCTGCTGCTGCTTCTTCTTTCTTCTTGTCGTGAGCCTCTTTCCTCATCTGAGTCCTCCAGTAATTCTTATCTCATTGTCCGTTCGCCCCGGCAATTTCGAGCAATTTTTGACCATCTGCATACAAAACCACCATGCTTTTTATTCTAATCCCCGTTAACTTAGTAACAAAGGTTAAACTGATCAAAGGTACAATTTATTTAATATAATAAGGTTACAAGTTCATCCATTTAACAAGAGCAATCAATTGACTTTCTTGATTTGATATGATGAGCTAGTCCATTATGAACTTTACCTTTTTATGCTCTGTTGATTAGACGACTCACCAGATTAAATTTAGCCATAATTTTTAAAAATTAAATGTTTCAATTCCTTCTGTTTCAACTAAAAATTTAAACGGATAATGAAATTGATATCCTATATTGTTACCTGTTGCCCAATTTGGAGTGGAGTTCAAGAATTAGGCGTTCTTCATTAGGAGTCATCTTGCCGCGTTTGAGCCCAGGGTGGAGGTAGTTAACCCACCGCAACCTGCAGCTTTTTCCACTTCTTTTCAAACCTAGCAAGCAGCAACAACATAAGTGATCATAAGAGATCAGAGGCAAAACCTATGACAAGAAACATGGGATTAATCTATGTAGTAACGCTCGTTCTTGGAAGAGTTGTTCCCGAGACTTGATTGAACTAAAGTCATTAATATTTTCGGAATGGATGTTCTTGAGATCAACTTGATTGGATTAGTCATCAGTCAAATTCTCAGGAGAGCTGTTCTCGAAATTTGATTGGAATAGTCTCGTATTGTAGAATGTAAAAAACACATATATATGCAGTGTGTATATATATACCTATTTATCTTGGCTGTGGGCATGGGAAAAAAGATAGATAGAAGCCAATTATTGTGCATGTATGTATGATATATGATATACCTAGTTTATTTTTGTTCAATTCTCCCGCCAAAACCTTCCAAACCTGAGATTTGGACAGAAAATCCCACCGGCGATCGCCAAACAAGTTCACATAAAATGCCAGCTGAACATCTTCTTGTTCAGTCCATGGCCCTTTTCTCACTTCTTCACCCACAATTCTCATTCTCTCTCTCTCTCTCTTTCTCTTACTCTCTCTCTTACTTTACCTTTATGGTACTGCAGGTATCTCAGAATACTAGGCCATATTTATACTAGGAATATAATTGTTCTGTAATTCTTTGTGCTGTTCCTTTTTAAAAAAAATTAAAAATTGGTTAATCTTGACCGTCCAAGTGGGCTCAATAACCATGGGCATATTATGCAAGCCACTATGTATAGCACTCATGGAGAAAAATAACCCAGAAGCTAGGATCCTTATGTATAAGTGGTTGAGTTCATCTTCATATTTAGTTAACTTTATGGTTGGGACAAACTAGTTTGCAGGGAATGAATATGAAATAAAGAAATGTGACAATTTATAATAGAATCAATCAATTTATAAGAATTAACTAAATACAAAAGATTTGTTATTATAAGTTATAACGACATTGAAAATTTCAGTCTTTATGCCATGGAACCGTGTTCACCATCCATGGTGAACACGGTCCCAACGGTGTTAGTGCACCGTTTTTTTTTTTTTTTTGTTTTCTTAATTAATCACGTGATTTTTCTTCTTCATTTTCACATTTCGCGGTTTCACTTTAATTGGAGGTGAGCAATGATTTTGGACATTCATAAATTATGAATCTATGCCTGCACATTCACTTTGGAACCATGCCTACACATTCCCGTCCGAAACCATGGTTGCTCCTCTGTAGCGCAAACTTCTTCAACATTCATAAATTATGAATTTTCTGTTATGAGATTATGAATTTTATGTTATGAGATTATGAATTTTCTGCTATTAGATTATGAATTTACATTAAATTCATAATCTCATAACAGAAAATTCATAATTTAATAAATGTTTTTCTTTATGTGATTATGAATTTTCTGTTATGAAATTATGAATTTACAGTACATTCATAATCTCATAACAGAAAATTCATAATCTGACCAAACGCGCGCCGTTAACACTACATTAGCGATTTTTTTAATGTAAAAATGGCGCCGTTTGGACCCGTGTTCACCATTCATGGTGAACACGTTTCCAGGGCATAATTTGCCGATAAATTTACAAATAAATTCTTTAAAAAAATGAGAAAATGTAAGATAATCAATGATAAAAAATAATTGTGGTAAAAGGGTCAAATAGGCTCATGTACTAATATTGATTGTTCATCTAACATTATGAATTAAAATATGATCTATCTAAACTATTATACTCCAATTATTTTTCATCTAGCATTTTTAGTAAGTTTCTAACAAGTAACCCACCTAATTTGCTTACATGGAAAAATAAAATAAAAACAAATTTCTGGCATGTTATTTTTTTTCATCTAACTTGTTGTTTTTGTCACTTTTTTCGACAGAAAAATTCAATTTTTTTTTACGTATTTCCAAATTATGTTGATTTCTTCTACGAATTTTTCAGAAAATAGTGAATCTATTTTTCCCGTCGGCTGTGAAATAAGTATGCTACCGCTTTTGTGGGTTTTGAAATAGATAGACAGCGAAGAAACAAGACTGTCATATGTCCCGACGGAAGCGGCCATGTTTCTGAAGGCGATGGTACTCCTCCACGACAAAAATAACATTTTGCAGGACAAATTTATGGTAACAACATCATTGATGCATTTCGCTAAGAATACCCTTACGTGTTTTCACACTCAACACTCGCGACAGATGAGGAGTTGGAATCTTTCAAGCCATATCAGAAATCAACATAATCCAGAAATACTTTTAAAAAAATTAAATTTTTCTACAGAAAAAAGTGACAAAAACAGCAAGTTAGATGTAAAAATAACATGTCAATATTTTGTTTTTATTTTATTTTTTCATGTAAGCAAATTAGATCGGTTACTTGTTAGAAACTTGCTAAAAATGCTAGATAAAAATTAATTGGGAGTATAATAGCCTAGATGGACTATATTTTAATTCATGGTGCTAGATGAACAATCAATGTTAGCACCAATTATACTGTGGACTGCGGTCCAAAAACGGGGCGCCGTTACAGTTAATGGAGCGCGCATGTTTGGTGTATTAATTACTAACTGAAACTACAGTGTATCTAAACTGATCGACACTGCCTCACGTATTATTTTTGTATTATCATATGAAACTGTAATTGAATTTAAGTGGAACTGTAGTTGTGTTGAAATGAAACTGCAGTGTATATAAAATGAAACTGAATAACATTTCACATATTTCAATGTATATTGTGCAATGAAACTGTAGTTATATCGAAATGATAATTAGTTGTGTTTAATGAACTATAGTGTATATAAAATTAAATTAAATAACATTTTCACATATTTGAGTGTATAAATATTGAATGAAACTGTAGTTATATCGAAAATAAATTGTAGTTGTGTTGAAATGAAACTGCAGTATATACAAAATAGAACTGATATACAGAGTTACTCTTTGTGGAACGGCACGAAACAGGTGTCTTTTCTTTTTAATTAAACAAAACGACATCGTTTAGAAGTTCAGTCTATAATTCATTATGACGGCGGTCCACAATATAATTTGTTCAATGTTAGTACATAGGCTTATTTGACCACTTTATAAATAATTGTAATAAGTTATAATAGTGAAAGAAATATAATCAATTAATTCGTCATTAGTCAATAAATATTTGAAAAGTAATATTTTATGTGATATTAATCAACTTATGATTATACCTAATAATATAAAAGAGTGTGATATATATATTTTGCTATAATTAATAATCATATAACATTAATTAGGAAAATAAATTAAAATAAAATTAAAAAATCATGGCTAGCCATGAAACCATTATCTTGGAATTGATGATTAGCTTTAGCCCTTTGTTTTTTCCCCTTTTTAATCATTAAAACTATATAATTTAAGAGGTGGAAATTATCCACATGTTTATCGTAAAACCTTATATACTTGACTTATATTGCAATGGCTAATATCACCATTGATTATTAATTCTAAAAAGTATCATTATTTTTTCTTCTTTGAATATCAATTTTAATGATCTTTGTCGTTCTTTACTTTAGAACTAATAGATAAGTAAATTCAACAAAGTTAAATCGATAGTTAGCTTTCATTTTTATAATCATCGATGAATTCAAACATTGCACTTTAAAAATGCTATAAAGCAACAAAGCTTCTCAACTAATGTTTTCTTTTATTTATTTCCTCTTTTAGTGATGCAAATTTTAAAGTGAGATAAGTCTCAGCAACGACGGCAATCCTAAGATAAATTTCATACTCTTGCAAATTACCAGTACACGATCCGCAAGCACTAAATTTTGAGATGCATCCTGCACTTGACTTCTTCAGTTCACAAGAATTTAAAGAACAAGCCAATAAGAAAGAGATGCCTGAGACAGTTGCAGATTTAAGGCCGATTGCGTTGAGTAATGTACATTTACAGAGTTATGGCCAAGATGATAGCAAATAGGGATGAAAACACTAATGGGAGAATTAACTATCAGATCCCCAGAGTCGCTTTTATCCGGGAGGCTAATCACTGACAACATCTTGGTGGCGCAGAAGGTGAGGAATTATCTGAATAGTAAAGCAATGTGGTGTAGTGGGTTTGGAGTGCATTGAAGTCTAGATTGTCAGGCCTATGACATAATGGACGTGAACTTTCTAAGAAAGGATGCTGACTGTTATGGGTTTTAGTGAGAAGTGGATAAAGCTCATTTGCTGTGTGTAACGACTGTTAATTATACTGTAATGGTCAATGGTATAGCAGGCGCGTAAAAAACCAGGTGACTCAGGCAGGGAGACCACTCTCTCCGTATCTATTTTATTATTTGTGAGAGGCTTCTCTCCGATGATATCTACGCATGAACAGTTGGTCAGGTTTCTATACATGGATGCCAGAGTTGCAAGGGGGGCAAACCGCTGTATCAACCTATTTTGCGGATGATAGTCTCCTATTTTTAAAGCAAATATCCAGGAGGTGGGAGTTAATAAGGCAGTGTCTGCAAGGTATGAAGAAATTGTCAGGCCAGGTTGTGGAATTATAATAAATCCTAATATATGTTTTAGCAGAAATACCCAGGAGGACATGACAGGAGGCAACTAGGTAGCGGATTTGTCTGGGGTGGTGCAAGGCACCCAATATTGGGAAATATTTGGGGCCTACCTTCATTTGTGGGGAAGAAATAAGAGAGGCTGTTTTTTCATATGTGGATGAGAAGATCAGGCAGACGAATTTGGGTTCGTGGAGTAAAAGTTACTTTCTCAGCTGGTAATGGAGGTATTGTTGAAAAGTTAAGAACAAATCTATGTCTACCTATTCAATGAGCGTTTTTTGTTTACCTTGAGACAGTTTGTCAGTCAATTGAGCGAACTATGAATAAGTATTGGTGGGGATGGAGAGAAAGGGGAATACATTGGAGAGGCTGGGACAAGTTGTGCATACCAAAAATAGTATGGTGGTATGGGTTTTAAAGAGATAAGGGCTTTTTAATTAGCTATGCTGGGAAAACAGGCATGGCGTTTTTAACGGACCCAGGAACACTCGCAGCTAAAATCTATAAAGCAAGGTATATCCCACAACCAGTTTTACAGATTGCAACTAATTGGTAATTGCCCAAGTTAACTTTGGAGAAATACATGGCAGTCATAGCAATGCTGGTCCTCAGGGGTGCGAAGGAGAATTGGAATGGACAGAAC
>VALG01004345.1:0-14213 GCA_009835305.1 Ipomoea purpurea | reverse complement strand
TAACCTAGATCGATTGGTTATATATTCATGAATGGTATACAATGATAGTTGACGAAATAATGCGATAGAATGTATGATAAGGTGATAGAATGGATGATGTGGCAAAGATCTTGCACATTATTGGACATTGGTGGTGAGAAGATCATCACTAAGGCTAAAAACATCCCTACATAGTTGTTTTTTTTTTTTTTTTTTTTTTTTTTTTTTTTTTTTTTTTTTTTTTAATGATGATGTAGTTGCAAGCTTGTAATTTTTTTTCACGGTAAATGATTGTTGCATACATTTCCTAACTAATCGATTTAAATAAGAAAGCTAATAAAGAATAATTTGTTTATCAAAAAAAAAAAAAGAATAATTTAGTGATTAACAAACTAATTATATATTGAAAAAAATGTCAAATTGGCCCCTAAGTTGAGCGATAGTGCAATTAGTTTTCTAAGTGAAAAAAGTTCCATGCAGGTCCCCTAACCTGTAAAATTGTTCAATTAATTTAAATTGACTTGTTTATCAGGTTAAATGCATACAGTATTGACACGTGTCCTTATTTTATTTTTATTTAATATTATTTATTTAAATTAATTAAAAATAATAATAATTAATAATAAAAATTAAAATTAAAAGTTAAAAAAAACGCCGGATAGCCGGTGGCTGTCTTCATTCTTCAAGGACAGTCGTGGCGGGCCACAGTTGTTTCTTTTTTTTTTTTTTTAAAAAAAATTATTTTTAATAATAATAATAATAATTTTAATTAATTTATAATAAATAATATTTTTAATAAAAAAAATAAAATAAGAACATATGTCAACACCGTATGCATTTAACCTGATAAACAAGCCAATTTAAACTTAATTAAATAATTTTACAGGTTTAAGGGACCTGAATGAAGCTTTTTTCACTTAGAGGACTCAATTGCACTATCCATTCGACTTAGGGGGCCAATTTGATACTTTTTCCTACAATCTATAAAATGACATAAAGTCAATCTAGTATTTCGGACTACGACACATGCATCCCCATCTTAGTATCTCCGTGGAAGAAAAATGATATTTGTACACTCATATCCTTATCATAAACTACAACAGAAACTCCATAAACCTTTAATTTTATCCATTTGTACTGAGAAATCTAGCAAGAAACCACAATCCCACGATGGAATTCCTCTTCTATGTTGTCATCTGCGGTTTCCTCTTTCTGTATTTGCTAGCTAAACTCCTGAAATCCCAGAATTCAAGAACCCAGAAAATCCTGCCGCCTGGGCCAAGAAAGCTCCCTGGAATAGGGAATATGCATCAGCTTCTTGGGTCACAGACTCACCACATTCTTACAGATCTGGCCGCGAAATACGGACCCCTCATGCACTTACAGCTCGGCCTGGTCTCCACGGTCGTGGTCTCTTCGCCGCAGGTGGCTGAAGAGGTTATGAAAACGAAAGACATCATTTTTGCCCAGAGACCATACCTTCTTGCCTCCAGGATTCTCTCCTATGATTCCACCAACATTTGCTTCTCCCCCTGCGGAGATTACTGGAGACAACTGCGAAGAATCAGTACGGTGGAGCTTTTAAGCCCAAAACGCGTTCTTTCCTTTGGATCAATCAGGGAAGAGGAGATGTTTAATCTGATGGCCTCCATTTCTTCTTCGAACCAGAAGGGATCGACGTTCAATCTCAGCAGAGGGCTTTTCTCCATGTCGTATACTGTTACTGCGCGAGCTGCGTTTGGGAAACCCAGCAAACAACAGGAAGAGCTGATTAAGCTGACGGAGAAGGTGGTGGAGGTGTTTGGAGGTTTCAGCTTTGCAGACATGTATCCTGCTGTTAAATTGCTTGAAACTATTACTGGGTTGAGACCCAAGACTTTGAAACTGCATAAAAGTATGGATGCGATTCTCCAGTTAATTCTACGCGAGCATCGAGATAGAAGAATGAAAGCACAAATTAGTGAGGAGGAGGAGGATCTGGTTGATGTTCTTTTAAGGATTCAGGAAAATGGGGATCTCGAAATTCAATTGACTGATAACAACATCAAAGCTGTGATCTTGGTAAGTGAACTCAATCATCAATTCTTTATCAAATTTAATTTTATTCCACTTGATTCCGCTGTACACTTGATAACCACAAAGTTTCTGACTTTAGTGAGAGCCACTTATCAGTCTTGGTTTGAGCTGATCATCTATGGATAATCTAGGCTGATTTATTAATCATTTGCCGATTAGCTAGGGTCATGAGATGGGCATTCGACTCCCAATTGGAGAGGTTTATTGGCCTTTTTAGTTTGAGCCGTAGGTAACCTAGACTTGTTTAACTCACTGTGGTCCGTCTCGTGCACACGGGTCTTCTCCCGGCTATGGTCATGAGGTGGGTATTCAACTCCCAGCATAAGCAACTCATTAGTCTTTTTAATTTGAGCCAATCAGCTACGAACAATTTATAGTTGTTTATGTCTTTGTAGTTCTTTGCCGACTAGAGTCACGAGGTGAGTATTCGACTCCCAATGGAAATAGGCTATCAATTTTTATTTTTTATTTGAACTGATCAGTTATGTCCCGTGCACACATTTAGATAGTGGCTAGGTTTCCTTTGTCACAAAAAAAAAATCAATTATATATGATAGGGGTTATTCCCGATCACACCGTATCGTGTACATGACCGGTACCAAGACTGCGCACCGAGTAAAGTCGTATCCGATCATGACCGACCTCTTTGCATGTTGACCCGACCTAGATCGCAGACTGAGCATAGTACTCACCAGCAAAGCATGTTCCTTATTTTCTCGCCCCAACCATACCAGATCGAGGCCAACCGCCCAACTTGTGGTGCCCAAAGCCTTAGGCTTAGCTCTTTAAGCCAAATCTAGTAGCGGGGGCCTAAAAAATTCAAGAATTTTATTACACGTGGCCAGTGAGGCGCGACCCTTGAGCTCAGCCACTTACATTCACGACATGTGCTAGGCATGCTGGAGGCCCGGCATGTGTCTTCATTGTCAATACGATTTTTATGACGAAGAGTCGAAGGGAGACTTTTGGACATTTCTTATCTACCACTATATAGCTCGAGATCATTTGACCTCACCTCATGCCCGAGTCCAAAACTTAAACCAACAATCAGACTAGAGAAGGACCTGCATCTAGTCCGACTTCAATACTCGTACATATTTTTTGTGAATTACCATATTTACCACATCAACATTCATGCATATATCAGGACATGTACATTGCTGGGAGTGAAACATCATCAACATCAATGGAGTGGACAATGTCGGAGATGCTAAAGAACCCAAAAGTGATGAAAAGGGCGCAAGCCGAGGTGAGAAAAGCATTCAGCAAAACAAGAACCGTAGACGAATCACGGCTTCATGAATTGAAGTATCTGCAAGCAGTGATAAAAGAAACATTCAGGCTCCACCCCCCTCTCCCCTTATTACTTCCAAGAGAATGCAGGGAGAGTTGTGAAATCAATGGCTATGAAATCCCAGAGAAATCCAAAGTCATAGTGAATGCATGGGCCATTGGAAGAGACCCTGAGTACTGGACTGAAGCAGAGAAATTCAACCCAGACAGGTTTCTTGATTCCACAGTGGATTACAAGGGAACTGACTTCGAATTCATTCCATTTGGAGCTGGAAGAAGGATAGCCCAGGAGTTTCATTTGCCTTAGCTAATATGGAGTTTCCACTTGCGAAATTGCTTTACCATTTTGATTGGAAATTCCCAGGGGGACAGAAGCCAGAAGAGCTAGACATGACTGAAGCTTTGCGTTGACTGTGAGGCGCAAAAATGATCTAAATCTGATTCCAATTCCTTATGAAGAAAGCTGATGAGGAAATCCCATTCTAATAATGTTATGAATTATTAGAGTGAAGTCTTTTTTTTTTTCTTTTTTTTTTTTTTATGAAATTTAACTTTTTCTCTATTTTTTCACACATGAAAAGGCAATCGAATTAGCACCAAGTATTGTGCCATTCAATAGGTGCAATTTCTTCATCCACTGCTTTCCTCCAACTTGATTCTGACACATAAAACTTTGAGAGCTACATCTTTGCTTAATGTTAGGTACATGAGTACATCAGATCATAATCAATCATCCTTTTTTCTTTTTGTTTGAGCTAGGTAGTGGTCTAGTGGATAGTGTTATTTATCACTTTAGAGTTAATAGTATTTTTCTTCCTTACAAGAGTTGGGCAGATTTGAAGCGTGCGTCTTATATTGGCGAAGCGGTCCCCCAATATTATAATGCAAAAGTGGACGCCCAACTGAAAGCAAGTTATCATATGATGTCTGTTACTGTATTCTCAAGTATTCTTATCCTCCACCTCACAACTTAAGTTGAGAATTACAAAAGTTGTCGGCATTGACAGCTCAATTGGTCAAAAGGTGAAATTTGAGAAAAATGATCAGAAATTGAGTCTCATCAGCGACAGTATGAGTCTATGAGAGCAATTTCGTTATTATGATTTACGTGCTTCCCAGATGCTGTGTCGGATCGAGGTGTGTGGGACCCTTGGTTGAGTATTTAAACCTTTGGGAAGAAGAAAATTGCAAAAGTGGGCAGTCCACTACTCCCTTTATCGTGTTACTTTACTGCTTCTCTATTAATTGCTCTCAACCAATTCCGATCCGTGACTGACGACGACGACCATTCTTTTCTTCCAGGCTTGTGTCGTCGTCTCCACATGGACTTCATTCTTTCCCATAGAAACAAGTTTTCTTTCTACTATACGTCTTAGCTTCGATCAATTCCTGGAAATTACGTACTATGCAATAATGGATATTATCCCTTGGATAGTTGTGACATCTCTCCTCCTTATTGGAAGGGTAATTTGCAGAGAAGATAGTGATGATGATGTGAACATTGGCCGCCATTTTTTCATTTGGGACAACTAATGGGCAAGTAGCAAGAATTGCAATGTCTGCTGCAGTGGTAGATATCAATTCTGATCCCACTATCCTTGGCGGAAGAAAGCTCAATCTCTATATGCACGATTCAAATTACAGCGGATTCCTGGGAATTGTGGGAGGTAATTCAAAACCACAATCTTTTCTTTTTCTTCTCTTGTCTTTAATTTAGATGATTTGCAGTCATATATCACACATGGATTGATGATATGATGCAGCAATGAAGTTCCTGGAGACTGATACCGTAGCTATCATTGGCCCCCAAAGCTCTGTAATGGCCCATGTGCTTTCCCATTCGCAAACGAACTCCATGTCCCATTTCTATCCTTCACGGCCTTGGATCCACTCTCTCCCCTCTCCAGTATCCCTATTTCATTCAAACTGCGCCAATGATCTGTTCCTCATGACCGCCGTGGCGGATATGGTTAGCTATTTTGGGTACAGTGAGGTGACCGCTGTCTTCTCCGACGACGATCAAGGCCGGAATAGCATTGCCACTCTGGGGGATAAGCTTTACGAGAGGCGGTGTAAGATTTCTTACAGGGCGATACTCCCACCTGACCCTCGGCCACCCGGCAGGACATTAAGGATGAACTGATCCGGGTGCGGTTGATGGAGTGCCGAGTAATTGTTGTGCATACTTTGTCCTTAACGGGTATTCTGGTGTTTGAAGTTGCCCGGGATCTTGGGATGATGACAGATGAATATGTTTGGATTGCCACTTCTTGGCTTTCCACTTTTCTTGGACTCTTCTTTAGCTCCAGTTTCTACTAGAGTTGCCAAAACCATGCAGGGGGTCCTCACGCTCCGGCCTTACATACGGATTCCGAGAAGAAAAGGGCTTTTTCTTCCAGGTGGAACCAGTTGAGCAATGGCTCTGTTGGGTTGAACCCTAACGGTCTATACGCTTACGACACGGTTTGGATGATTGCAATGGGAGTGAAACAGTTGCTCAATGATGTGGGGTTATCTCCTTCTCCGATGATTCCAGGATGAACAGCTTTAGCGGAGGGGCACTAAAACCTTGGTGCCCTAAGCATCTTTGATGGTGGGGAGCAGCTGCTAAACAACATTCTCAAGACTAATATGACAGGCGTAACGGGGGCTCTGGGATTTAACGTTGCAGATAGGTCTATAATCCATCCTTCTTTTGACATCCTTAATGTTGTTTTTGGGAATGGGAAGAAGTTATATAGGCAGATAGGGTACTGGTCTAACTATTCTGGGCTATCTGTTGTGCCACCTGAATCTCTCTATGGCAAGCCGCCTAACCGTTCTAGCTCGGCCCAGCATTTGCATGGCGGGGTGATTGTATGGCCGGGGCAGACCACAGTTCAGCCGCGCGGGTGGGTTTTTCCCAACAATGGGAGACGGCTAAGGATTGGAGTCCCCAACCGGGTCAGTTACAGGGATTTTGTTTCTCAAGATTATAAGGATAATGGCGATGTAGTCATCACTGGATTCTGCGTTGATGTTTTTCTTGCCGCCATCAAGCTGCTCCCATATGCTGTGCCACACAAGTTCGTCCTGTTTGGGGATGGGCACAAGAACCCGAGCTATACTGAGCTTGTAAACATGATCACATCTAATGTAAGTATATATAGCAAACTAGCTAGCTAGCTAAGTGTCACCGACTCACCGGCCTAAATCCAGGCGCCCAACGCCTGTGCGTCGTCTCGGGACCCTCTTACTGACCAGCCTTACCCTTCATATGTGCTAAACTGGCTTCACCCTATTATGGACTCATTAGGGGAACGACAATAGTTTCCAACCAATTGTGCCCAATCGGGTCAGCATGCCTAACTAGGTCATACTTTAGTATTTAAGGCAGAACAACCATTAATGCTATTGTGACTCACAAGTTAGCTGGCCAGTTGATCCATTCATTCATTGGGTCTAACACGATCGGTAAACCGGTCTCTAATCTGATGGTCTCCCATGACAGGCATTCGATGCAGTTGTTGGTGACATGCAATTGTGACAAACCGCACAAAGATTGTGGATTTCACACAGCCATACATAGAGTCAGGGCTAGTGATAGTGGTACCTATCAGCAAGTTGAAGTCTAGCGCTTGGGCTTTCTTGCGCCCATTTACTCTTAATGTGGGCAGTCACAGCAGCCTTTTCCTTTTCGTGGGAGCTGTGGTATGGATTCTAGAGCATAGAACAAACGATAATTCCGAGGTCCACCCAAGCAACAATTCATCACCATTCTATGGTACCTGCCTACTATATATACATAATAGTGTTTCAATACATATATATATGCATGAGATGTTGTATATTTATAGTATTATGCTTTTAATTTGCAGGTTTAGCTTCTCAACCATGTTCTTTGCCCATAGTAAGTATCTGCAAATCTGCAATTCCAGGCAAATTAAAGAGCTTGAATTGCTAATTAAGCTATTTAAATGAATTATTATACGTACAGGGGAAAATACAGTGAGCACTCTGGGTCGTATGGTCCTAATCATCTGGCTCTTCGTGGTTTTGATACTGACCTCAAGCTATACTGCGAGCTTGACATCAATCCTAACAGTGCAACAGTTGTCTTCCTCCATCAGAGGCCTTGAATCCTTGGCAGCGAGCGGCGATCGAATCGGATTCCAGATCGGATCTTTCGCCGAGAGCTATTTGAGAGAAGAAATCAACATTGCCAAATCCAGGCTAGTCGCGCTGGCTCGCCGGAAGAATATGCAGACGCCTTCAAAACGGAACTGTGGCGGCCGTCATCGATGAACGCCCATATATTGATGTATTTCTGTCCGAGTATTGTGGATTATTCCAGATCGTAGGTCAAGACTTCACTAGAAGTGGCTGGGGATTCGTAAGTATATATATATATATAACATCATATTAGGATTAGGATCAAATGTTTATCACTGAATTATTGAATTCATCTGATCTGCAGGCTTTTCCCAGAGACTCTCCATTAGCCATCGACATGTCAACTGCTATACTTGCGTTGTCAGAAAACGGGAGCTTGAGAAGCTGCGGGAGAGATGGGTGAATAGAAGAGAGGGGGGCTGTGAATTGGCAGCAGGGTCAACGGGGAGCGTTGACCAACTCCAGTTGAGTAGCTTTTTGGGGTTTATTTCTCATCTGTGGAGTTACGTGCTTGCTGGCTCTGCTCATTTACTTCTGCTCACTATCGCGCCAATTCAACAAACATTATCCTCCTCCTCAACTCTCGGAGTATCCTCACACTACGCCGCCGACCCCGGCGGCGCGTATTAGAACCTTCTTAACTTTTGTAGATGAGAAGGAGTCTCAACAAGTTCAAAAGGAAGCGCATCGAACAACAACCACCGCTACTAGTGCAAGCGGGGATTAATTTGAGTATTATACGAATTTAAAGGTGTCTCTTATTGTTGGTTTTACGGGTTAAGGGGTAGTAAAACAAAAGGAAAAAACTAGGAGAAAAAGTTGAAAGGAGTAATTGTAATAGAATAGAATTCAAAACCAGTTACAATGTTTCCCAGAGGTATTTATACAAGATTTATGTGCTTTGGAAAGGAAAGAGAGAAAATTTAACAAATTAGGATTTAGAAAAGCTTCCAAACGGCCTTGCCTCTTTTTTAATATTGAAAAGGAATCTTGCCCAAAATTTGGTGGGAAATCTCTTTTAACTACCTCTGAGTGCCGCACTCGTCGAATGTTTCAGCCGATTGCCTCTGTTGGTCGGCCAGTCAGGCCTGCCACACAAGTTATACGCTTTGGCACGGGGCTAGGCTACTGGATTCCACACTTCGTCCGAGTAATGTAGTTGAACTGCGAGTACCAACTGCCGAGGTATGATCCTGATTGGGTACCCTAATCGGGAGTATCCATCACTTATAGTTAAAGAATACTCATGACATTTCTTGGTCTAATAAAAAAAAAAGCTAAGCTTAGTTAAGCTAAGCAGGAATAATTTTGCTAATCGAATTTACTATACCATTAATTGTAATTGCTCTTGTCAAGAGTGGCTCAATGATGGGATCGTTTGGAGGACAAAGTTCACGTATTCCTTGTGGGAGCTATAGAAGGCGTGTAGCAACAAAGTGTTTATCGGTATCCGCACTAATGTTGTTGAGACAACTGTGAAGATGACAACAAAGAAAAAAACGCTCGCAAATTTTGGAGGGTTCAATGATGAGAGCATTGACGAAAATATTTTATGAAGTTGTGAATGGCCAAATTAAATGAGCAAATGAAGCTAATCAAGAATGTGAAGATGGAGTTGAGTTGAAGATGCTCAACATAATCTAAAAACATAATAAGTCTCATATCCCTCATTTATGTCCATGTTTTTAATGCTAATCATTTTGTACATTATACTTTTAGAGTTGTACTATATAAATTTTTAAATAAAAATACTCATACCGTTATAACTTCAGTTCTCTTTTCTATTATTATTATTATTATTATTATTATTATTATTATTATGTGTAAAACCAAGATTGTCCTTTGTCAAAAAAAAAAGAAAAAAAAAAAAAAAAAAAAAAGAAAGAGATTGTCCACTACCATAGTTCCTTTCACGAGTGGGCAAAGATACACTGGAAATATGATTTGCAGGATTCCTTTTTCAAATCTCACATTTAAACATTATTTAACTTTGTTACACAATCCAAAGCTGAAAGCCTGAAACATTTTAAACAAACCTCCTACAATCTGATTGCTGTATTCACGACAAGTTTTCGAAACCAGAACTTGACCTCATGCTATATTCTGCCACGAGCTTTGCGAATAACGACGATTTGTTATCCAGCAGATTTGCTGGAGTGTCATTTTCAGCAACAACCCCTGCATCAGAGGAAAAAAAATGGTGTGAATTATCTACAGATTTCATCGGAATCTGTCGTTCAAAGTGGAACACACAGTAGTACTAACCATTATCTAGGAGCAGAACCATGTCACTGTCTAGCACCGAGGTTATCCTATGTGCAATTGTTATGACAGTGGAATCTGAGAAGTGTTGCCTCAGAGTTTGCTGGATCAGATTGTCTGTCATGTGTCCACAGACGCTGTAGCCTCGTCCAGTACCCAGAATCTTGCTCTTCTTCAACAGCACTCGCCCGAGACACACCAGTTGCCTCTGACCCACACTCCAATTCTCGCCATTTTCAGTAACTGTTTATGGAAATGTTCGGTTTCAGGAATGCCAATAAGAAAGTGTACAACTACAGATAGATAGCTATGAGGAATGAGAAAAACCTGCAGAATCGAGCCCAGCTTCCTTCTTACGAACTTCGCCTCCCAGCTGACACTTATCAAGAGCCTTAAGAGAAACACCATCCATCAATCAACTTACAAACGTTACGAGCTAAAAAGAAGAAACAGAATATGAAATGCATAGCTAGCTAGCTACCCTCCCAAATTTGTTCATCTGTATACTCTTCGAGTGGATCTAGATTTCCACGAATCGTCCCCTCAAACATGGTTGGATTCTTGGGGAATTATGCTCAACCTAGCCCGCAAATCATGCAGTCCAATTGACGATATATTGATACCATCTATAACAATTTGTCCGTCCGCTGGTTCAACAATGCGAAAGAGCGTCTGTATAAGTGTTGATTTACCACTGCCAGTCCTCCCAACTACTCCACTTTTCTTCCTCCCAAAAACGTGCACGTGATGCTTCGTAAAACAAGAGGCAGCTGCGGAGCAATCGTACCTTTCAACCCATCCATAATCGTTAGAAAGAATGCAAATCACTGGAACGAGAAATTAACTACAACTGAATAACCTTTAGATTGGTTGATTTCAACTCTACCATTTGGTGGCCAACAAGCATCGGGCCTGTTAGACTCGTAACAAGAGGGGGCTCGCTAATATAGAACTGTACTGAATTATTCTTCAACTGATATAATTACTTTCTCTACAATGCAAAAACTTAACGCAATCCAAATCAATGTGAGGTTCAATTAAGCCCATATGTCACTGCTAAGACAACCAAAATCTGCAAAATGTTGAAAGGGACAAATTATTAATATTGGATAAGCATATCTCTTGCTGAAAAGAAAAAAAGAAGTATTATGATGAACACTCACTTGTGTCTCAATAGTTCCCACTGGAACAGATACCAAGAATATCAATGTAAAGGCAAAAGTGATTACAGACACACATACTCAAGCGGAAGCATATCCACTGCATAGCACCAAAAACATGAAACCTTGCGAGGAATAATTGATCTATTAGTTTCATATTTGTATCGCAAAATCTGGTTCTCTGTTTTTATTTTATTTTGTATCGTATGTGATCTCCTGTGTATGTTCTCTATGGATTGCGTTTTTAGGCTTTTATTGTTATTCTGATTATAATCTCTCATTGTGTAAGCATATATTTTGTTTTTGTTTATTTTATGTTGATTTTTATTTATCATTTATATAAAATATGTTTCTATTTGTCAACCTGTTCATCTCTAATATAATTCTGATCATCTATATAAATAAAAGTTGTAAATTATATATAAAATATATCTAAATTTATCTATTGATCTTATAATGATTTTATTATTATATTTTTATTATATATTATTGTATGATAAATCATAATATTATTCATTATATTAGTTAATTTCCCTTTACTCTATTCATATATATCGCTTCTTGGTGTTGTATTCTATAAGAAAAAGAATTGGAGCTTCGGTATATGTTAATGCATTTTGTAATATATTAATTTGTCTCTGTTGTTTCCAGCGGGTCAAAGCAGCAAGGCTCTGGCAAGGACGCAAAAGGAACTTCCAATTGCAAAAGCAAGCATAAACAAGAAGAGAGTAGAGTTTCCAACTTGGTGGTGTTCTCACCTTCTGACACTGGAGTAGCCCAAGTCATCCAATAATTGCTCCAATTTGAAGTGTTTGGAAGTTATTTGGGCCAATAATATAAAGGCACAAGAAAACCTCCAAACGCCATAGTAATATATTGCCAGTAAACCAGGAACCAACTCTACCTTTCTCTCTTTCTTCTCTTGGACAAGTTGGCCTTTGGTCTTGCAGAGCTATCGATTTTACCATCTGTAGCTTCTTCATTTATAGCATCGTTAATGGTCAACATGCACCGCTCTCGTTTCTTTCTGTTACTACTCTTCCTCAAAGGAATCTGTTGCTGATATTGCTTCGTTGTGAGCACCCACAAGCTCCATAAACTCACTTCCAATTTGAGGATGCTGTGTACTTTCCAGCTTGTGAAACCTTCCGTCTTTCATAACCTGATTTAATGAGCTAAATCTTTATACCTTGAATACGTAAGAAAAAAAGATAATAAATATTATAAACAAACAAACATGGGTAACTTACCAAGATCAGATCTGCGGCAGGTAAGAACTCTACTTGATGTTGTAACATAAATAACTGTTTTTGAATCCAGAAGTCTAAGTATACATTCCTATCAAGAGAAGATCATTTGTGGATAGCTTTAGTTTCAGAGAAGAAATTTGCCAGAACTTGATAGATTTATATGAAAAAATAAAACAGAAAACAAAATTGAGAATTTAATGATAAAAATATAACATGTGATAAGTTTCTTACATTGAAGAGATGGGTTCCGGTATGAGCATCGACTGCACTAAATGGATCATCAAAGAGATAAATGTCAGCATCTTGGTATAAAGCACGAGCAATTTGTACTCTTTGCTTCTGTCCACCACTCAAATTGATTCCTCGCTCTCCGATGACTGTTTGGTCACCAAAAGGGAGAACTTCCAAGTCTTTCTTTAAGAACATGCTTCAAGAACTCATCATACTTCTCGCTCTCCATTTTCATAACCAAACAATATATTTTCTTCTATGGTCCCACTCTGTATCCAGGGCGACTGGGAACATAGGCTTTACTTCACACAGCTTAACACTTCCTGAAATTTTGGGCATTTCTCCCAAATGCAAGATAACAGACTTGACTTTCCTGAAGCAACAGTACCACAAATGGCAACTTTCATGCCATGATGCACTCTTACATTAATGTCTTTTAGAAGTGGGACCAGAAGAGGTTTTCATTCAACAGAAATTTCCTTCTAGATGTCAATGACAAATCAGAACTACATCTAGGAAGCTTCTCAATAGCACTAGGTTGCAGGTCCTCTAGTGAAAGGAATGATGCGATTCGATCAAGAGAAACTTTAATCTGAGCCACCATTGAAATTGCATCTGGAATTCTGTAAATAGGATCCTTCAGTGTAGTAAATGTGGCAAGCGAAGAAAGTACTTTTCCTGATTCAAGTGGAACCCCCATAAGCACAGCAGCACCAAATGTAGCGACAGACACAAATGAAGGGGCAACCCAATTGACAAAAGTAGTCAAGCCAAGGTGTATCCATATTTTCTTAACATCCTACCTCAGTATTTCTGTCCCAGGATTTTGGATAGAAATTTCATCTCCCAAGCTTGAAGTTTAAGTATATTCTCATGTTCCTTAAAACCTCAGAGGTTCTTTCTGCGACTATCTTGGATTTCATAAGTTTTTTCTGGTTCATCTCTGTCTTTTTGCTAAGGGAAGTTCTAGCACCTATAACAGTAGAAAGGAGTGTACAATTGAAGCCCCACCCCCGAGATTTTTGTAGAGAATAACCAATGCCAAGGCCAACTTGCACAATTATATCCACAGATCATGGATGTACCAACTAAATCAGCCTATCCTCTCAGATCTACATCATTAAAATTATAACTCTCTCCACTTGTGATGGCTCTTCTTGAGGTTGCATAGGAGAGTGTCAAACCCTTGTTTAGACTTTGGCACCAGTAGCGCCCATATACCTTGATCCCAAGCCCTGCCGTGCTTTGAAAAATACTGTGTCTCTGCCCGACTCAACAAGGCTTTGCTATGAAAGAATTGCAGATGACCAACAAGATAACCTCTCTAAATTCCCGGCTTTCCATTGAGGAATTGAACTAAGTTAATTAAATGAGATAAGCTTCACATAAGTGGGCAATTGGATAGAGAGATATAAAAAGGCAGTTAACATAATTCTTCCAACAGTGAAAAATCAATGCCTTTGCAGCATAAATGTAGTCAATTTTCTACCCCCTTCCTAGAAAGATCCTTGTATCTCTTAAAATTGGAAAATGCCATCTAATACTATCCAACACCAGCAATGTTGAGGAATGTCTCAAGAGTTTAATATTACTCTTTGTTTTTTAGCCCAAAAGAGAAATTAGAGGATTCAATACAATGAGATAAAGTAAATTGTACTGAAAAAAGGCTAAGCACTAAGATATAAGAAGAGGAGTTTACACTCACACCAGGACCAGGAAAAATATCAATTCTCCACCAATATTCAACAGGGGGGTTCCTTAAGATTAGGTCACCTAACACCCTCCTTTTTACCAAATCCACAACACAGAA
>VALG01004343.1:0-10324 GCA_009835305.1 Ipomoea purpurea | reverse complement strand
GACTGTGTTTTTGTGGCCTGTGCCAATGTTTTTAACTGTTTTAGATTGTTGTTTTTTGGATAGTGGTTACACTTGCAGATTGTTGCCTTAGCATTACCTAGTGTGGTATACGTGGCATAACACCCCATTTTGGATTTCTTTTATCCAGTTTCGTTTACCTTCCGCTGTGCTAGTTTTGTTGTTAATCTGCATGTGTTAAGACTTGTTTTTAGGTCTTGTTTTGGGGTGTTACAACCATCACGTGGACAATTCTGCTACTGTAGGAGCACTAATAATAGGGGCGGATGGTTGTTTTTATTTCAGCGTACAGTGCACCCTTGCCACATTGTTTCTCTCCACTAATGGCCGAGGCGTATGCGTGTAAGGAGGCCCTATCTTGGCTACGTGATCGTGGAGAACAGACTATTGAGCTATACTGATTGTCAGACACTACAAAGTTATTTGACCGCCCCGAAACTGCTGACGCGGTCATACATCGCTATACTATTGACGAATGCAGGAACTTTTATCTGCTTTTACTTTTTGTCGTGTTAATTTTATTCCTAGATCGCAGAATTATTTAGCACATAGTTTAGCTTCTACAGCTTTTCAGTATGATACAACTATGTATTGGGATACTTCCCCACCTAATGCTATTTCAGCTTATCTATAAATACAACCCAATGGTTGACCTTCAAAAAATGTATAGTTAAAGTATAATTTATTAATTAACACTTAATAATTTGATTAATATATATTTTTTTTGTAGGCATTTGACAAGCATCGTACTCTATGAATGAAATTAGTTGAGTTTGAGACTTGTTGGTTGGAAGAGCGTGCATAATTTTTTTTAGATTAATATTATCTTGATTGTTATTAATTGATATAATGTCATGTTGAATAATTATCTTGATTTTAATTTAATTAAATGTGTGTTGATTGCTATTATTATGTGATAGTAAGTATTCCAATGATATAGTTACTTTTGTGTAATTGTGAAGTTGGGCGTATATTATTGTGTTATTTAAAGAGTATATTGTATATTTTGTTATGTTTGCTTGTAGTTTTTTTTTTTAATTGCATGTTTGCTGTGTTTTTTTTGAATGTTACTGGCCCTTACATTGTAGTATCTGTTCACATACTTTTCAACCTACTGAAACACAAAGAACCATAACGCCTCCACCGAGGCTCGAACTCACAACCTTCCTCAAATGAAGTCCAACCCGTACCATTGGACCACATAGTCCTGGTAGTTTGCTTGTAGTTTGTTGTGTTAGTTTTGCAAAATTACGTACAAGATTTTTAATTGGGGTTTTAAAATAAATTAATTTATTGAAAAAATTATATGTGACCATTTCTAAAGAGAAAGAGTCGCGGATAATTTTTTTTAATAAAGGGTATCCATGACTTTTTCAGCATACGTACCTTTTGTTTGTCATTTTTCTAAATGAATCCACAACCCTTTTGTGAAAATAAAATCCGCAACCAACAAAAGGGTAGCGGAAAGCTTTCCGCAACCTTATTATATGCGACCTTTGAGTCGAGGATGAGTTATTGTTGTACTAGTGTGTATGTTTGTTTGTGTGTGTAAACAATCAAATGTACATTTTGTTGTATTATTGTACAACTTTAAGGATGATTTATCCACTATATTTATTTTTTCTAACACCACAACCTGCTCAAGAAAATACAATAACACTCATCACATACAGACTCAACTCATGATGAATGTTAGCTCACAAAATAAAATGAGTTTATTTAATTTGGAATAAAAAAGAGTCTCAATATAACAAATTTTGCTTCTTAATTTCTTGTAATTACTTACAAAAATGCTTTTCAAGTCTTTAACAAACTCATAGAGATGGAAACATTCTTGACAGTGTTTAGGTGAAGGCAATGAACATAAGTGGGCCATTTTTGGAAGGAAAGAATGATACTTTTTCTCCTCAAATTATATGTCTATAGTGTTTTTTTTCTTTCTTGAATTATTCATATATTTATATTTGCCCCTTAAATATTTTAAAAGTGACAATTTTTTTAGTTATCTTCTGTTAAATGGAATTTTTACTCTTAAAAATAAGTATTTCATTTATTTTTTTTGTCCAACAAATCGTTACTTATATTGGGAATCATAATAAATGTGAAAAAATAGACACCATCTACAAGTATTATAATTATAATTTTTAATTAATGTTAGCAAATAATTAAGACTTAAACACAAATAAGTTATTAATGCTAATTAATTATAATATAATATTAATGTTGCTAGTATTAGTTTAAAATTATAATATAAAAATTTACAAATAGTGTTTGCTTTTTTTTTTCGCATTTATTATGATGCTTACATCTAAACAATAATTTGTTAGAAAATAAAAATTAAATAGAATATATGTTTTGCCCCCTTATTTTTAATGGTAAAAATGTCTATTTAACAGAAAAGAAAAAAATAATCATTTTTAAAATAATTAAGAGGCTAATTTAGATATATGAATAATTGAGGAGAAATAAAATATATAAATATATAATTCAAGGGGGAAAATCCAAATTTTCCTTTTTGGAATCAACCAAAAAATTGGGTGGACCCAACCAAGAAATGTCCCTTCAAATAAATAACACAAAGTCTACATAAGTGCTTCCTAGTTTTATAATAAATATAAACATTATCTTGAGGATGTTTTGCACGGGCGATTTATTAAATTATATATATTTTGATTCAAGCAAAATGGTATTAAACACATCATTGACTAGCTCATGATTGCATCTTGTGGAGTTCCTTTACCATGATGCACATCCTAGCAATGATTCCAATAAAAGTTTAATTTATCAGTTTGATCAAAAGTCATTTTGAAATCGATTGAAGAAATGTTTATAAGATTGAATTTATATATATATATATTTTAAAAAAATTCTACTCCCAACCCACTCACTTAGCAGATGACATGGTCTCGACTTTCGATCCAACAAATAATTACAAAAAATATTTGTTACTAAGGGTTTAGGGGTGAGAGGAGATTTTATTTGGCTTGGTTTGGTGGAATTGACGTTAAAATCGACGACCAATAAGTTGTCAATGCAATTGATTTTGAGCCTTTTATTATGTGTTTATTATTATTGTTGACGATATTAAAGTCGTTGTGAACTACGTTTAATATATGACATTTGTTTCTATTCTTTTCAAGTCATTAACGAATCGTGTTGCTCACACTATTACTTAGAAAGCTATTTCAATGCTAGGTTGCAACAAGTGACATTTTAATATGCCTTTATTTTATTTTATTTTTATCATAGATGTTTTGAACCTTGATTTAATATAAATATTGCTTCTCTTGTAATAAAACAATTTAAATTTGTTAATTGAGGTAAGGAGCATCAAGTCTAATCTCTTCCAATATGTGTGTATATATACAAATCACACGTGTCTTAAAATAATCTCCTCAAAACAACTAATAAGAATATAGGAAAGTGAAGAACACTTATCTCTACTAGACTACACTAGAAAAGTTAATTAGTGGCCTAGAAATGATTATATATATATATATATATATATATATATATAGTGTC
Organism: Ipomoea purpurea; assembly: GCA_009835305.1. NCBI lineage: Eukaryota > Viridiplantae > Streptophyta > Magnoliopsida > Solanales > Convolvulaceae > Ipomoea > Ipomoea purpurea. Next base: position 6,784 of record VALG01004343.1, on the reverse strand, counting down.
TTCAAATTAACATGGTGCAACCAGCTTATGCCTGGATGGCAAGATATAACCCCTGAATTAACATACATGGCTGGCTTTCATTTCCCCCCACATATATTATATTAATACAAGCGATTTCCCCTTTTCATATTATATTTTGATGTGATATTATTGGATCAAATTTGTATGAGACCGTGTCACGAATAAGTATACGTTGAGACAGATCGAGTCGGTCGGATCAAATCAATATGCAAATGTAATACTTAAACTAGCAAATGTAATACTAAATATGGAATAAATTGTGTGTTACTTTTAAGGGAAAACGTAATACTTTTAAAGACAAATGTAATACTTTTATATTTTGATGTAAAAATATTACTTTTTTCATCAGAAGTATTATATTTTGCCTTATATGTAATGTTATACTTATAAAAAAATGTAAAAGTATTGTTGGAAAAATAGCTTAAAATGGCATAAAATGACATTTTAAGTGGCTATTTTGTGGTACAATTATCAGTGGGGTTCACTTCCGATTTGGGTCGGGTCAAAGTGGATTCAGATCGATTCGTCGTAGTGAGACGAAGAGATTGATATATTTTATGCTCAAAACGGATAATGGGTGAATGAGATATTGATTCTCAAAGTAGACCTATTAAGTTGGAAAAATGAAGGGGAAAAATGAAATTTTTGTCCCACATTGGTTTGGGAAGAGGATTTGTCTCACTATTTATACAAGAGCTCTTTTAAGGCTTATTGAACTTATATACGCATAGAGGTTCTTTTTGACGCGCAGGGGGGAGTCCAAATCAAATCCCAAAATGAGATTGAGAAGGTCCAGATCAAATTCCCCAAAAATGAGATGAGACTCTGTTCATATGCACTTGTGGGAGGTAGCAAGCTCAAACATTCAAGTGTTATCCCTTTGGGATTTTTCACCTTTTTACCCAACAATTAGAGGGTATGACTAGTTGATAACATTAGCTGATTGTAGAAATATGTTTGATAAATTAGCTGTTAGTTGATAGCTATTTGGTATGATTTATTTTCTCAAAAAGCTAATTAAAAAATTACTTTGAGCCAGTTTTTTGGAGTTTCAAAAAGCTGATAACCAAATACACTTATATTACTCTTTTTTTTTAACCAAGTCAAACATCTAATAATAGTCAAATAAACTAAAATTAACAAGATAAACTAACTATTTTACAAAACAGAGCATATATATATATATTTATATATTGTATATATATTATATATATATATATATAGTAGTATATATATATACTATATGTATATAATATATATATATATATGTGAGTTATAGTTAAGATTATATAACTCACATAGATCTTAACTATTTAATAAACGTATATGGTTTGGGAAGTAATTAATGGTCACAACATCCTTTATTATTAAAAAAAAAAAAGCACACATTTAAAAATAAAATGATATAATATATAATCATATAAAAATGTACTTTTGAAAAATAAAATAGCTATATATAATATAATCATATTAAGAAAAGTGTTTCAATTATCAGGTTTAATTTTTTTTAGGTTGGAATGCTACTAGCTCTATTACTTGGTAGTATTCTGTTCATAACTTTTCTCAACCTACTTGAAACACAAAGAACCAATAACGCTTCCACTGAGGCCTCGGAACTCATAATCTTCCAAATGGAAGTCCCAACCCGGTACCATTAGACCACATAGTTTAAATTTACCATACTATTTGAAATTTGCGTTCCAAATGTAATTAATCTTAGTTATTATTGTATTATGAAAATTATAATATAGATGAAATAGAATTAAGAATAAATCAATGTAATTATGTAAATTCTCTTATAAGTTTATTTGAATATGCACATAATTAGAGATTATATTAACCATACAAAATTTAATTTAATTTATTTTATTTTAATTTTAATTTAATTTTATTGTATTTTGTATTCTTATAAAATAATAAATATTTGACCAATGTAAGCTCAAAAATATTATATATTAAACAATTTAAAATATTTTAATTTTTCTATTTTTTATTTATATTTATAATAACATAATTTTTTCCGTTGCATCGCGCGGGTGAATTACTAGTATTATGTATATAACTATATAATTTTTTCTTTTTACAATTGTGCCCCCAAATTTTGGGGCCAATTGTTAAAAAAACAAAAAAATATATATATACACATTACTATACACCAGGCAGTTGGGGGCCAATTGTTAAAAAACAAAAAATTATATATATACACATACTATACAGCAGGCAGCGCACTGCCTGGTGTATAGTATATGTATATATATGTTCTCTAATTGGGAGTTGGGGGCCCCAAATTCAAGGGGCCCTGTGCAAGTGCCCTGGGCAATCATGCTCAGGGACGGTTCTGCAAATTAAGAGGCTCTCCGCGGGAGGTGGGGTTGTGCAAATTAAATTTCAAGAGCTCATGTGTTTCTGCTAGCTTCTACTCCCTCCTTATTTCAATAAGTATTACATTTTTCCTCAAAGTATTACATTTTCCCATATAAGTAATAAACATTTTATTTATGATTTAATATTATATTTCTTAGTATAAATATTACATTTCATCTTGACCTGATTTGTGTCTGATTTCACGAACAAAGATTCGTGAGATGTCTCACACAAATTTTTGTCGATATTAATTGTTTAGATATTTTTATTTATTTTTGATTAGTAAGTGATTTTTTTTTATATTATTATTTATGATGGTGTCTGCTAGTTTATGGATAATCAACTAATGTAAAAAGTTAAGAGATGATTTTAAAAAAGAGTTAATGTAATATGCGGTCCTTTTGAGTATATACTGGTTTTGTGACGTTTAGTGCTAAACTTTTAAATTAATCATTTGTGTTTTTTGGTTTGTCAAAATTTAAGTATTAGGTGGTCAAGTTAACCACCCGGGGATGTCTTCAACTTGTTGCTAGAGATAGTTTATAAGACTTGCCTCCCGTGGTGCCTGTTTGAAGAGGAGCGGGGGATGTTGGTTAGAAGTGGTTCGAAGTAGGTGGGGGTGCACTAAGTGTTAGTGATGATTTTGAATACAAGCCCAAGATGGGTGATTAGGCACATAATAAAATGTTAGAATAAGTCGGAAGGAATGCTCAGAGGTGGAGATAAGAATAAACTCTATTAAAAAGTTACCAATTTTCGATACATTAGAGACATGGCCTCTGCGGAGGCGTTGACACAAAGTTTGTGTATGCCGATGGACCTGGGTCCACCATGGTTGCAGGGTGAAACCCAAATTCGAAGAGACGAGTGCAGTGTTGCGCGTCGGAATAACAGATAATAGACGATGAATAACCAATGAGATAACAGATAATAAAAGCAATAATTTATAACCAACATTATTAAATAATCCAAGATAGAAAAAATCTTATATGGTAGAAGCATCTACGAATATATCTATGTACCGTGAATAAAAGACCACAGAAAGCCAGGGTGATGAACAATCAGTAGAACGAATAATCTATATTGAATACTATAAAGAACAATAGCATATTAAGTATATAAATATAACATAAAAATTGAATTTAATACAAAGTATATGAAAAGTGAGAATAAGTAACATTATGAAGAATATAGTATATATAATTTGAAAAGTAAATAAAGAAGGAGAGATAAATAAGGAATAGGCTAAGTGAAAATAAGGCTCTATGATTATTTAGAGCATACATCAACTCCTATGCATAGAATGAGGAGTCATATAAAATTGAAGATTAATAGATTCACTAGAGATGAATAGAGTATATGCACAATGGATTGAATATTGAGCTAGATTGAATCAACTTTATAATAAGTAATGCAAGATATGGTAATAATAATAATAATAATAATAATAAATATATAAATAATAATAATAATAGGGGTATCACAGGTAAGTAATGAATACTGTAAAGTAATGAGATAGTATAGATAATAATAATAATAATGATATGAATAATATATAGATAATATGAATTAAATTTAGATAATAATAATATGGTTATAAGTGACATAGTAATATTATTAGTAGTTTAGTTGTAATGAATAATAGATGATATAATTAATGAATGAATAGAAATAATTTGAATAGATAATAATAAATGAATAATATAATTAATTGATGTATAAATTATAATGAATAATTATATATATAGAGTGAATATGAGTATAAAATGAGTAATATAATATGTAGAGTAATAATAATAATTGTAATATATTTAAGTTAAATAAGGAATAATAATAATTAGATGATAATGGAAGTATAGGAATATAGTAATAAAATAGAATACAGTAATGAGATAGATAGGATGAAATTAGAGGGAAAATAAAGATTATATATGATGATATATTAATATAAATATAATAAAAATAATAGATAAAATATTAATATATATAATATTAGTTAATCTAATAAAATAATTATATAATATGAGTTAATAATAATATATAATATATTATATAAATAAATAGATAATTAATAAATTAATAATAAATAATAATAATATTATAAATATTAATTATATGAATATGGTATATAATATAATAATAATATATAATTAAAAATATAGATATAATAATAATAATTAAAATAATAATTATAAAGAGAGTATATAATAAATTAATAATGATAATATTAATTATTATTTAATATATATAATATAATATAATAATAATATAAATAATAAAATAATATAATATAAATAGAAATAAATTATAATCATATAGAATAATAAATATTTAATAATATGAAGTGTAAATATAATAAATAATATAATAGATGGTATTAATATATAATAGTATGAATAAGATATGAGATTAGTATTCATGTATGAAATGGAGTAACATATTAATATGAGTTATATAAATAATTAATAATGAGTGATGAAAGAATAATAATGATAAATTATATAAAATATAAATAGAGTATTAATAGAATAGAATAATAAATACAAATAAAAATAAATAACATATTAATAATATATATATATAATAAATTATATAATTTAATAATAATTAATAATTAATAATTAAGATATAAATAAGTAATAATATATATAATGATATAATAAATAATAATTAATAAAATAAATAATAATAGATATATATAATATTATTATTTAATAATATGTATTATTTTAAATAAATATAATAAGAATGTTTGTGATAAATATAATATATATATTATAATATATAATGTATAGAATAATTTTGATAGATAATATAATTAATAATAAATAATAAATAATAATAATATATATATAATATAAGTAATAATAATAATATATATAATAAATAAATCAATAATTAATTATGGTTCAAATATTGTCTCTTTCCATATAGATTTTGAATAGAAAGGTGGGGCATTACTTATATAATAATTTGTGAAGCTAACCACGCACGCACCAACATATAATTAATCATTATTCACTTTCTTCTTCCAAAGAGCTGGAACCTATTAACCCTAAGAGCTCCACACCCCGACTCCGACGAGCATTTGGGAGGATGTAAATTATGGTCACTCAATTGAATATGAACCACAAGAGGCTATTATCTTTGCTCACCAACTTAATTAATCATTATCATTTTCTTGAAAAATGAAAGTTGTGCTTTGTGCATTGACATTATTTCTGAGGTGTGGTTGAGCCTTTTGAGGTTGAATGACATGTTTCTCTACCATAAGATATATTCCCATGATTAATAGCTCAAACATCAATTGGCCGCAAACGCATAAGTAGTATTCACAATTATGATTTTTTGTTAGGTAGTCCGATTGGAAAACAAGTGGTGACCTTGAATTCAGATTTATTATTCATCGTAAAAAATTAAAATTAAGAGTCAATTCATTATTTTTGATTCTGATTGTCTAGTAGGGGTTTTCTAGATTTTAGTCCACTTTAATTCTTTTGTCACTCTTATAACCACTATTAATGAATGTGTTCACTTGTTAATCTCACTGTTAGTATTTTTATCAAGAGGTCGTGTAATCTAGGGTATTATTTTGACCTTTTTTTTCATCCAAGACTATATTTGACTAAAAAAATGAAAACATTAAACCTAAAACCTAAGAAACCTCGCCGGCCCATGTTAGAACGAACGAAACGATGTAACTTTGGCTTCCCATTCTCGTTGTTCGAAGAAGCCATCTTCGAATATCGGAGGAGGAGGACGAAGCGCCTGGATTAAAAGAGAAGAGACAAACATAAAAAGACCAAAATACCTTTGATTATACGCCTCTTGACGGAAATATTAACGGTGGACTAAAATTGAACACATTCAATAACAGTGGTTGTAAAGTGGACAAAAAAACTTAAAATAGGACTGGAAATTGAAACACCCCTATAACAGTGAGGACCAAAAATAGAAATTCACTCTATAAAATTATCTTATTTTTTAAGATTAGCTGTGTAATATATTACTTAGGAATATAATGGCCATTAAAACATTTAGTCCCGTTCATTTGCTACTCTATTTAAATCCATATGTTATGTTATAGAATTGAAGGGTTGTATGGATTATGTATATAAAGAGTGAAGGTTAATGAATATGAATACATCATATATAACATGGTTGTGGTGCTCAATTGTGTTCTTCTCCTTCTCTCTTCTTATTTAGCATGTATCCCTATCATATTGTATTAACAAACATATCAGTATCAAAGCTGGGTCTACTATATCTCGTTAGACAAACATTCTCTGTGATATCATATCTTAACGTATTTTAATGTGACTTGGTTAAAAAAAGTAATATAAGGTTGGTTAATCAGCTTTGAAACTCCAAAAACTGCTCAAATTTTTTAATTAGCTTT
>VALG01004337.1:0-37077 GCA_009835305.1 Ipomoea purpurea | reverse complement strand
TTAGTTTAAGATTATTTTTTTATTTTATTTTTTTCATTTTATTTTAATTAAATTATATATTTATTTTTAAAATATAAATGACAGTAGGATGCACATAAGAGGTTACGCTGCAATTACAGGTAAACATTAGGTTTTTGGGTCTAATTGCACCAAAGTCAAAAGTTAATGTGTTTTAATTGCTTCTTATAAAAGTTTTAGGAGCCTAATTGCCTCCTTGTATAATGTTCAGGGACTTTTTGACCATTTTCCCTAAATATTTTTATATTTACAAGTTTATTCAAATATGTACACTAAATTTCGATCCCAATTCCCTAACCCAAATTTTCACAATTGTTCTTTATTCTTAATTTTCTCTATATGAGTCTTTGAGTCTGCAACGTTGTTGTCAGACGCAGGTGAAGAGGTTTAGTTCTTTTTGGACTTATTTTAGATTAAGAAATTTGAAATATGAATTGTTGACTCTTGTTTAGATTTTGAAATTTAATTATTAGTGAAAATAATATATATGTGTGTTTTTTCAAAAAATAATATATATATTTATATATATATATATTATATATATATATTATAATATATATTAATATATATATATATTTATTTATTTATTTATTTATTTATTTATTTATTTATTGGAATGCTACTGGCTCTATTACAATCTAGTATCTATTCATCATTGCCTGAGAGAGAGAGAGAGAATTAGGATGTTCGGATTCTCAAATTGATCAAACCAAAATCCGAGATTAAACTGAATTCTTTCATATTGAATCGAACTAAATTTAACCGAAAATCAATAAATGTCACCCCTACCCATTAATCCTTAAAATGAGTAGTATATAAACTCATTATATTCGGCATAATTGAGAATGCGGACATGCAGAAGTATTTTCAATATTATATGTATACGTATATATATAATGGAGAAAATTGATCCAGGGTATGTATTTAAAAAAAAAATACGATCAATAATCTCCCTCGAAGAATACGAGTAATGTAAAGTGATGATTGCAGAGAATCAATAAATGAACACATGGATTTATTGTGGAAAACAAAACGGTGAAAACCACGGACCTTTTTGGGCTAAGCCAAGCCGGAATTCCTTTATTATATTCGTAGGTGTAGTACATGTACACAGGTAGGCCATGGCCATAGAACGAAAGAGAGAGTGGAATGTGTAGAAGATAGGTTTATATTTGAGACTGACCTCTTTCTCTGTCTTCCTGAGCCTTTATATAAAGTATCTTCCTGGCAGTTATAACTTCCCGTAGCCTTTCCAATTTGCTTGCCATGATGATCTCTTCTCTTTGACTAATATATTATTATTATTATAAATAATGATAATAATAATAATAATAATAATATAATAATAACAATTAATATGGCATGCATATTATATTACTTCCATCAGGAGTCCCCCACTTTCTTAACTGCAAGTATTTGTCAGTATAAGAAAGTAGAAACTGATGTTTACCAAATTGTAGTTTGGACTACATGTTTATGCCCGGGCACCAAAGTTGTGACATTCCTTGGGAGTGAGGAGATAATATGAAAGTTACGGTTAAGTGCACGGAGCACCCATGAGCCACGATTAGGTGCACGGAGCACCCAGAGTCACGATTATGCGCACGGAGCACCCATGAGTCACGATTAGGCGCACAGAGCACCCATAAAGGTCATGGTTAAGCGGACGGAGCACCCATTAGTTCACGAAAGTCGTTCCTGCTAAATAACACATGATTATTGGGTCATGCCACTAGTATTGAATTAAATATAAAATTAACAATAAAGAATTGCAAATCATCTATCCTTCAATTTTGCTTTTAATTTTGTTGTGAGCGCAACAGGCCAAATTTATCCCACTGTAAACTGTACTGTTGTTAAGGGGTGCAACAGAGCTACGCTTGTAATTAGAAAGATGAAGAAGCTTACACAGAAAAAAAAAAATATAGAAGATGAGAAAAAGACAAAAGAAGGAACATGCATCAGCAATAAAAAATAATAAAAGGAATAGCACAGAGCAATATAACCAATAAATATGAAAACAACAACAAATTTTTAAATAATATAGATTGAAGAATAAATAGATAACGATTCAGCAAATTAAAATAACAAACAAACACAACACAAGGCAATAATAAAGAAAAAAATAATAAATAAAAAAATAAAACTAAAAAAATAAAAAACAAAACAGAAAAATAAAAAACAAAAATAAACAAAAAATAAAAAAATAAAGCAAATAAAAAAAATAAACCTCACACAAATAAATAAATAAATGAAAAAGGAAGATATAATTTAAGATAATCTACTTACATACATATTGAATCATGAATGGATTTATATGAACCACGGGGTAATTCCGGATACGGATTATAAACCGTATTAACCTCCGCCCCTCTAAAATGGTATTACAGAGGTTCGGGACGATTGTAAATAACGTGATACAATGATTGTGTGTTTATTGAAGAGTATAGAAGATAGCTTGAATAGGACACCCCGGGGGTGTATAATTTTAATATCCCCGCGGAGAGCTCGGGTACCCTTGGGTCACGTGGAGCGATCAAAGCAGTACCGCGGTCCCGCGCCAGCGGGAGATTCACTCCGATCGAAAGGACCCGGGTCCTTGGCGAGCGCGGAGATCGGCCAACTGCCACGAGCGCGGGACCAGACCAGGTGGGAGAGTGTGGCTTCGGCGGAGAGAACGACATCACAGCCAGGACGACCCGGGAGCTGCTGAGTCCATGTATTGGCGGTCGCCGGGGTGCCGAGCCCATGAATTGGCCGCATCCTCGGGAGTGGTGTTCTTTCGTCGCATACACGTGCAAGCCGGTGAGAATAGAAGTATACAAGACCGATGGGATCAGCTCGTGACAGTAGCAGATCGCATGGACCCTGTGTGTGGGTAGATAGTCGAAAGGACCCTCTGCGGGAGGATAAGAATATACGAGCTCTCGCAATGTCCCGCCACCGTAGGTGCGTAGCTTCAACTCGGTGTCGGGTTGATCCGCTCCATAACTTAAACCTATCGCTCCAAGGATCCACATCCAGATATATAATATACTCCATCAGCCCCACTCTCGAGAGATAACGCGACGAAGCTCGATAAGACAAAGAGAGTAGAGAGGGACTAAGATTGAATATATAGAGAAAAATCCATACACATTTGTTTTTCTCAACAGCTTTTGCTGTCTTTCTCTAGATATATAATATAGATAATAGTGTTAGGCTGTCAGCATGATAGATCAAGAGAGATACAGTAGAGAGAGCATGTTGGCGACCCTCGGGCTCACGGTATCGGGGGAGCGCGACGACGAAGGGTCGCAAAGAGCTGGAGGCGAACCTACAAAGGCCATGGGACTCATCGCTAATAGAGCAAGTCGCGGAGTCAATGAGGAGAGCTCTTGAAGGTAAGCCGCTGGAGTGCCGTGTCGAGCAACAGGGCGCTCGAGGCTTAGGAGCATTTTGAAGGCAATCCTGTCAGCTGACCAAGGATCCGAGGTGTATCAATCACATAAGGACTGGTTGGAGAAAGGCACCATCATCGCCGGGTAACGCGCAGACTGCCTCAAGCGGTGGAGTCCTTATAGGATATGTACTTCTACGCGACCCCCCATCGTGTGGGAAAGAAAAGAGATCGGTGATGAAAAAGGGCTGCTAGAGATGATATGATCGTTGGGAGACGTATCATATGATAGCTTGAGGCCTAGAGCGAGTGAGTGGGGTTCTCAGGATTCGTACTTCTGGTATCCCAGAAGGAGAAGGGCGAGACCCCTCGAGACCAAAACGACGAGTGGATAGATCGGTGTCTCTCGCTAGAGCTGACCTTTGGGACTTGGAGTCACAGCCGTGCCATCCGGACTTGATTTAGAAATACCCATGGGCTATAGATATATGATGTTCCTTTGGAGTGAATTCACATTGCCCGTTGGCGTTGAGGAATATCATATATACAATCAGGCGATAGGGAGACGCGGCTCATCCGTATGTTGATAGGAGAGTCGGACCTCGTACACCGCGCCCTAGGACGTGCCACGCAAGCAAGACCCATACAGAACTCTTTCAGTGGTCGGCGCCTAAAGAGACCGCGTCGAGAGGCCGCAGGTCGTGGCTGGGACGGCTCCTCGAGAGGCATTGGCGGGACCATTATCCTCGAGAGGACATCGACACTCATGGGCTCAGCGCGCGGAGACTTCCTCGAGAGAGACCTCTGCGGAGACCTCGCTCCCTCCTCGATTGGCGGTGTTGGTCTGAATAGTACCCGACGTTGGCAGTGCCTAAGCGCCTCGCATGCTCCGATACTGTACGGCAAGCGATCTCCTCGAGAGGGTCCGCCGGGCGAAAGACAAGCCACGACCCCAGGACTGGCCTGCGTCGAGAGGTCCGGCCGGATGCAACGGATTCTTGTCGCCCCCGGCAGAGTCGGGTTCTCCGGTCGCCGCCTAGAGCCTCTCCTCCGAAGAAGGTCTGGCCACAGATCATCCGAGAGGATCCGGCGGGACGCGAGCTTGGGACCCTGAGCGGGCTCGGTTCTACGGTGACGATTTGGCGCTCCGCACGCTCGATTTGTCGCTCAGGAATGCGGAATCCACCTCAGCATACTTCCCTAACGAAGCAATTGTTCTGACAAGCTTTGGTCACAAAGGCTGAACTTTTGGTTGCTACTCGTCGAGATTGTGTGGCCGAGGACCGGCATTCTCCTCAATAGGATGAGGCTTCGCGGCATCGGGTGTATTCTCCAGAGACGTATGGCGGAGACTTTCCCTCCTGGAAGTAAGCGGCAACTAAATAGGCGAGAGGACCTCCTCACAAGAAGGTCGGGCAGGGAGACTGTGGCTCGATGAGGGATGGTCGAAGTACTTCATCGGATGTTGGATCCTTCTGTAGAGGAAGCCAACATTTGTTATTTCTCTCGCATGAAGTATTGGAGAATAACGTACTGGATGGAGGGATTGAAATGAGGTTACGCTTCTCTCGAGAGGTCGGTCAGCAAGATGAACAAGACCTTCGTTCAGAGAATGTCGGCGGGGACTCCCTCGAAGAGGTTTATCAACCGATGAATAATCCATGCGGAGACTCCTCGAGAGATTGAGCGGAAAACACGTCCAGTTGTGCTGTGGTGAGATATCGGCTGGAAGATGACCGAGAACAATCAACAACTAGAGATGTGACTGTCGGTCGTAGATCAACTAAGACAAATCAAAAAAGTCGACGAGACATAGCCTTCGGGAGTCGGCCGAATACCTGCCTTGGTGCGATGAGGGATCGGACTGATCGGGCTCCCTTAGCGGCGCTAATAGACCCTTCGAACTTGCTCACAAAGCCCAGCTTCTTCAAACCCAAGTGGGCGTTAAGCTTCTTCGTTTGAGTATGTAGCGTGAGGCATTGAATGGCAGAGAGAATCGTGCGCAGACCTCTCAGGGATAGAGATCTCGATAGTTACGCCCGTGGTATTCGGCGATAGTGGCGAGGATTAGAACCTTTCTATAACGGGCCCCTGATGAGATCGTATATTAGTCCCGCATTAATATCTTGGGGAAATGGAGAATACTCGCGAATAGAAACAATCGACTCAGATACCGAACCCTGTCGTTTCGGTGGGTACTTGCGAGCCAGAGAATAATAAATGAACACATGGAGGTATCCTCATTCTCGTGGACAACCCGTCACAAGAGAATCTGTAGAGGTTGCGGTTACAGACCCACGCGTGCCTTTCGGGGCTAGCGATAAGCCGGAAATTTGACGTTGATTATTCGGACCTTCATATCCACTTATCTCTTATGAGGATGTGATCGATATAAGTATGTACCACAGGTGCCGATTCTTGGGATGGAGTCTCTGAACGCGTCCCGAATCCTTCCGTTCGGAGGTACGCGAGGACGACCTCGTACACCCTAACGGGCTGTTAAGGTTGCGTAGGCCGCCGTATCCCGGCAGAGAATAGGTGAAAGGAAGAGAGTTCGGATCTACATGACTGGCCCCTAGAGAGACGATGCTTAGCGATGTCATTGGGGTATATGGTGTTCATTGTACTCGTATCCCGTAGATGACTCCGATAACGGTCTCTCTTGGTCTCTGTCTTATAGGAGATGACCTTTGTCTAGGTACGTAGACCGAATCCGGTAATCACTCCTCCTTACTGGCGATTATGGTATTTGCGTATACGCGTTCCGGGCTGAATGCGGATTGCAGGTCTCGGATTACTCTGCCTTGACGCTATGTCTATATGCGAGTTATTGGGGATGGAGTCCTCAACCGCTGAACTCTTCTCATGTTTGACCCTCGAGAATTACTATCGTTCGGAGGTACGCGAGAGACGCCTACGTACCCCCTATAAAGGTGCGTCATTCGTTATACGTCTAATGGTGGTCGCACGGGCGTCTTTACTGCGTACGCGGCCATCATGAATCTATAGGATCGTCTCCAGAGCGAAATCAGTCCCTTTAAGGGGGCTTGAACATCCCAAAGAAATCGAATTACCAACCATGTGCCGAGACCGATCTCAGAGTGCAGGCGGCCTTAGAGGTAGCCCGACTCTAGTGTTGTGCCCATGTATTAGAATCCACAGAGCGTTGGGGTAGATGTAAGATTTGTATCACAACCTCATTATTGCCATTGCGAGTGTTACAAATACAACATATTATATGAGAGGAGCCTGGACCATAGTTCATATTTGTGGAGGAGATAGGATCGTACAAATGAATTTCTATACTGAACCCGATAGGCGGTATCATTCCATCAAAATAGGGTGAATTATCAGGTGGGGGCCCGCGATTATGAAAACCCGTATGCCAGCACAAAATGGTTGATCTCCCCGTAGGCTCTTCTTGGGGTGGTGCGGTATGCCTATAGGACGGTGTGTCAGCTCCTCCACCCATGTTCCTCCGCTGCGTCCAGGTTCTTTTTTATGCTCGTTGACTATAGTTCTGTTGGCGTTCTCCACTGCCCGTTTTGCATGTGGGTTAGACCAAACCCACCTCGCCAGACGCGGGTGTGTTTTATGTACCATTGGTCGCAGAATGCCTTATAAATCTTATGCTTTCAAAAATGGCGCCATTGTCGGAAGATGATTTGCATTGGGACCCCAAAGCGGTCCAAATGTTCCATCCGTATTGAACTCCGTGCACCGGGTTGCTCTAGATTGTAGGCGGGGCTCCGCCTCGACACCATTTGTAAATATTTATGGCGTGACTATTATGATATGACTTCCTCTTTGCGGACCCGATGGGTAGGGCCCCGACGATTGTCGAGTCCCCCCATACCGTAGAAGATATGGGAGATCGACCCTCAGTTGCCTGATAGGCGTGTACGCTTGGTTGCGGCCGATTCCGGCTCTGGCGTTGAAAGTGCTGGCAGTCGGGCATCCACCGGGCGTTACTCCGCGCAATCCTTGGCCATCTTTGGCCAAAAGTAACCCTTGCAATAGGGCCTCTCGCATGTAGCAAATGGCTACTTGAGTGGTGTACGCAGCTGCCTCTGTATCCTCCTCTTGACGACTTGGCTTCGTCGGAGTAATGCATAGGAGGAGGGGCGCGTCTATAAGGCCTATTTTGTAAGGTGTGTCCCAAGGAGGATGTAATGCTGGGTGATCTCCTCTTGACCGCCTCGGACGGTTGCCTTGCAAACTGCTGCGGGTCCATGTTCTCTTATACTCTCGATCCCAGCATAGAAGAGTGTTGTATGGGGAAGAACGGGGTATAAGGCCCCAGGCTGGCTCTCTGGAGTCCTTCATCTCTGCTATTTTGGAGACAATAGATTCAGAGGTGCCAGGCCAAGCTTTGGAGAGCAAGTCCGCATCCCCCCGTTTTGACATTCGAGGGGAGCTGATATTCACAAAAGAGATTTTTATCAAGAAGTATCCAACAATTAATCCGGTCACGTAGGTCTATGTATGGAAATAAGTGTGGGCTGGTTCATTTATCTCAGGCTACGCTCATCCTTCTTCGTAGTAATATTATTGGCAACGGCTTCAGTAGCCAACAATGACCTCCGACAAAATTAGAATCTATCGTGGTCCCTCTCTTTGTGCTTGTGTAGCAAGACAAAGTAAATGACAGCAGCATACAATAATATGTTTGCGGGGTGTGAAAAAGTGGAGAAGCACCTTGATGGAAGAAGAAGGATCGCATACTTGTTGATGACGTCAGGAAGGCACCTGAGGTCCTCCAATGTGCAACGAGTCTGCTCTTGTCGCGTATAGATAGCTTTTCCATAGGGAGCTGGGTTACGCACCCATATGAATACTAATTAGATACAAAGTATTTCCCAGCAGTCTTGTACGTGCTGGTCTGAGGTGCTTGTCAGCTGATCATGTAGCTCATCTAGGGTGCATCGTACCTGTTTCAATGGCGCTCCGGTGAGTCGGATAGCGGGGTCCAGAACCTGGGAAAGCTGCTTCCTGGATAGCCCGAGTTTGCGTGAAGGCATGTCATAATACATGACTTCACGGAGCTCCCCAGTATCTACCAGTACCCGGTGGACAATGATGTCTTTGAGCTTAACCTGATTACCAATGCGTCCCGGTGGGTAGGGGTCATCGGGAGGTCGTCGTCGGTGGACGTTATGGGTTCCTTGCGTGTCCTCTTCTCATGGGTGCTCGGACGACCTCCTACGTACAGGCTCCGCGCCCACTTTTTCCTCTCAGCGGGTGTGTCCCCTCCCTCCAGGCCGCCAATGATGACATGGATGACTTCTTCTATGGTGGCTGTCTAGCTCGGTCTCCTCATCTCCGTGAGTTGACCGAGCTCTCTCTTGCGCGGGGCAGAGGTAGAGGGCCCGACACCGTCCTTTTTTCTTCGGGTGTTGTCGGGGCCTTAGCGTGGTCCTGCCCGGACCTCTTCACGTACTGCCCCAGGTCCCTCGTTGGATGAGCTCCTCGATCTGCCTCTTGAGGATCATACATTCGTCGGTGTCATGCCCATCGTTGCCGATTGGAAGCGGCGTTACTTCTTTTGGGTCACTTGGGGGGATCTTTAAGCACTCCTTGGGGAACGACACGATGCCATGTCCTCTGCGTGGTACAGGATGAGATTACAGTTGCGTCAAGGGGTAAAAGTGTCTTACACGGGGCTAGTCGGGGGGACCCTATCACGGCGTGGCCGGGAGGGCGGGGTCTTCTTGAGGTTGAGGTGCCCTGTCGCACCCGCCAGCGGCCTCCCTCCTCTTCTTCTCTTCTCTGCTGCTCTGCGTTGGCATACCGCGAGGGCGGTCCATCAATTCTGTGTACGTCTTCGGCTCGTTCTGAAAAAGGTCACATGTGAAGGACCGCCTTAGGTTTGTTTGTGAACAATAAGGATGGCAGATTTTTCGTGCAAAATTCGTCACCCCCTGGCTTCTTCTTCCATTTACTCAGGTATTCCGCCAAGGATTCCGACCTTTGTTGTTTCAGGTACATAGGTCGGCAAACTGCTTGCCGCTGTATGCTGCCCGCGAAGTGTGACATGAATTTCTTAGTGAGGACCGCGAAGGTGGGATGGAGTTCAGCGGCAAGGACCCGAACCAATCCTGGGCCTGCCCGTCCAGAGTCGTGCAAAAACCGCGACACATGATGCGTCGTTAACGCCTGTCATCATCATGACGCCTTGTACCTGTTGAGGTGGTCCGCGGTCCGTTGCCCCGTGTAAGGTTTGATAGCCGGGAATCGGAAGTCTCTCGGCAGGGGTTCAGCCATGATATCCTCCGTGAAGGGTGTGGCCAGGCGTTCCGGGGCTCGGGTGACTCGTCACGTGCCTCCATCTTGCGTTGCAATTCGCACATCTGCGGCGTAGTTGCTCCATCTCGTCACGCTGGGTGCTCGGGGGTCGGCCTCTGGTCTCGCCCGAGCGTTCTACTGGTGGAGACGGCTCCCGCGCCCGGGCACGGGGCTCATGGCTCCGGGACCTCCGTGAACACGACGACTCTTCCTGCCTGGCGTGGGTGGCCGGCCTCAGCCCAGGCGGTCTCGCGCCGGTACCGCGCGGCCCAACCGCCCGAGCGGATGTGGTCCGTGCCGGCCGAGTCCGCCTCTCTTCGCGCTGCTCGTGCCGCCCTCGGGTGACCTCCACCGCGTCGCGCTCTCAGAGGGTCGTTGAATTGACTTCCCCTCAGCCAGTGCTACGGGCTCCCGAGGCGCGTGAGTGCTGGGTCCACTGCGTGTTCCGGAAGGGGCGGAGGTTGGGGTGGTTCGGTCCCGGCGCAGCCACCCGCGAGGCGGTTGAGCGCATTCGCCGCTTGTTCCAGAATGGCGGCGTCCTCTTGGAGTCGGTACCTCGGGTGGCGCGGGTGGCGCCGTCCCGCTGAGAGGGCGGTTGTTGGTGAGCGACCCGGAGGTCCTCCACAACCCCCGCCGACTCCGTTTGTTATGATCTCGGAGGCCCCCCCCCCCGACGGGCACGTCTGCCGACTCGCTGAGTCCCGTTGGGTTGTTGACGAGGGAGAGGTCCGTGTGTGGCGCGAACCCTGCGAGTTGTGGTGGTTCGACCCGGATCTTGTCACGCCGTATATGTATATGAATATCGCTAATAAGCTATTACACGCCTTTTTAGACAACCCCCTGCCGACTCCCGTGATATGATCCGGAGGTCCCCCCCTCCCCGACGGGCAGGTCGCCGACTCGCTGTAGTCCCGTGGGGTTGACGAGAGAGAGCGCGTGTGTGGCGCGAACCCTTGAGTTGTGGGTTTCGACCCGGACTTGTCATCGCGTATATTATATTGAATATCGCTAATAAGCTATTACAACTTTATTAGGACAATAGTAGTGGAAAATAGTGAAGTGTCTTAACAAGACAATTACAAGACTATTTATGTAAAGGTAATCCCAACCAACTAGTGCTAAATTCGTGGAAGGCCACGAGACTAAGTCAGCCCATGTGGTGGGCCGTGAGACTAAGTCAAGGCCCATCATTTTGGCCCGGGTAGGCTCCGGGCTTGGGACTCTTCTTGGCTGCGCGGGTTATACTTCCCAAACCCCGGTCTCTATTATTATTGGATCATTTCCAATATATCCATCAGAATCAAACTAAAATTTAATCGAAAATCAAAATGTTCACCCCTACCCATAATCCCTTAAAAATGAGTAGTATAACAGTCATATAATTCGGATAATGGATGCGGCCATAAGAAGAACGTTTTTAATACCCACACATATATATGGCAAAGATAGGGAAGGTATTCTTGTACCTTACACACACTTGTGTTATACGTATTTAAACCAAATCATCTTTATTCCATATTACTATGAGTAATCTACGAGAACTAGCGGACCGGCAAAAATAAACAATTCACAAAGATTCAAAAAAATAATATTGAAGTTGTAGTTATTCTTTTGCTACTATGTCAATAATTCGCTGTTTGCACTTCATTTGATTAAGAAAATAGTTATGAACAAATATTACATTATTTAATAAAGTTAGAGTATTAAAAAAAAATTACTTATGTCTACTATAGTGGCGCGTATTGTTCTTCATTGAAGATTTTGAAGCACGAAGTGTTGTGAGGTAGTGTGATATCTTCGGGTAGTGATGGTGGTAATGAGTGGTGAATCAATTATCTGTTGAGTTGGGTGGTGTAGTGTACTATTTGGGGCATCCATATAACAAAGTTGTATTCAATAATTTTGAGAGGCTGAAGCTTATCTAGGCGGAAGAATGGTTTCAATGCGTTCAGATCAGGATTAGTTGGTAGATTATGTAGAATGGCTAGTATAGGAATATATAAAATGTATAATATTCGAAGGTTTCTAATGGAGTAGGAGTTTAGAGTTGCTTGGCTGGAGCGATGTCGTCGCAGCCACGCAAAATCGTCCCTTCAGAGTGGGGATGACAGGGAGGAGAGTGATTTCATACTCACATTGTGTGGTGCAAATACTGGATGACAAGTATTAGGCGATTATTGCTTCTGTCCGCTGCGTGTACAGTTTTAGTATGTCCGGTGGGTAAGCAAGGACGTCACGAAGTCCGTTATGTGATTGCGGACGCATAGATCATCGTGTAGGTGGTTTTTTGTTTTGTAATACGGGTAGCTTGACTCTGGTTGTACGAATGGGTAGTTGCAGTAGACGTACGTTTCAAGCCTACTGAGAGTAGCAGAAGAGTCAATATCACCCCATTTTAAGATTTGATTATGAATTTTTTTACAATATCAATTGATAGTCAATGACTCCAATGGTATATAGCTAGTGCATACAAAAGATATATCTAATTGTACGAAATATTACTTGAATTAGTGCCCATAATATCTAATATAACAAAATAATATATTTTGATTGTATACGATACTCTTAGTACCATGCCAATTAAAATTATAATCCTTCGATTCATACCATTAATACACACATATTTAGGAATAATCAATATTAAACACTATTAGAAGTTCGAAAAATGACAATAGTGACTATAAGGTTGAGTCACTTCATTTTAATGGGTAATGTTTTTTTTTTTCTTCTACAATAAGAAGGAAGTAATTAGTCCACAACATAGAGTGAATTACCATTTCTTTTAGTTTAAAAAAGCAAATGAATATACAATAATAAACTTTATGATACTAAATAAAAGCAAAAGCTGAAAAAGTGAAAAATGTAACATGAATTAGTTGGAGGATGTAACATCAAGATCAGAGCTCCATTCTTATGTAATTGCCTTCTTTTCATCCCACTGTTGCTCCATCACTTTAATTGCAAAAGTGACTCCAACAATCGTTAAACAAATCAAAGTTCTAATATAATTTTATTATTATTTAGTACTGCAAGTAGTTTAATTAATTAAGTAATAATTATCCAATAAGACCACCATCAATGACATAACCCCACAATGTAGACGCATTGTCTCTGGGTTTTGGACACTCTTGTTGACCAACTTGCACCTTTTTTTTTTTTTTTTTTGTAAATATATATTAAGCAAATCATTTGCATTGTCATTGTCATGTTGACAATTAGAAAATCAGCAGATTTCATGTTTTTTTTTTCTTGGGTATTAAGATATGATCGGGTGCATTTGTAGTTTCTCTAATTTCGCATCTATTTTGTGTTTTATTGTAAAATTCTTAAAAAGTGATTGATTTTTCTATTACACTAAGTATGTATTAAGAGTGTAGACTTTAGATAGGATGGTGTTGGTGGAAGCTTCTTAGATAAATTTTACGATTTTTAATTACCAGTCATGAAAATGGTTGAAGATAGAGGTGTCCGTGTGATAGCAAATTGCTAACAAAGTTAGTAGTGATTGAGAGAGTTGCTTTCAATCAAAGGAAAGAGCTTAACGATGCGATGGCTAGAATTTGATGGAGAGATTTAATTTTGAAACTCTAAATCAATCGTAAGTTATTTTTTAAGCACAAATTTTTACTTATAACTTTTAATAATAGAATCTGTATAGAACTTGCAATGCGCTTGAAATATATAACAAGTAAAAGTGACTCTCCTGTGGATCCGTGACTCCGTAAGTCAGGTCAGATTAATATAGAAATATAATACTTGTACTGAAAAATGTAATACTAATCATTAATAAAATGTTTGTTACTTATAATGGAAAGTGTAATAATCATGTTTACCTTTAATTCAAACTAAGGTTGTCCTTATCCTTGCAAACATCTCCCACTCTTAAAAATGGGTCCCACTTCCACATCTCCCATTTACAAATCATCTACTATTCACGCTACATCCCTACAAATATCTCTCACTCAAAAAATAGGTCCACTTTCATTTATATTATATATAATAATAATAATAAAATAATAAAAAGATAAAGCAAAGGACGGCAACCTTGCTGCCTTGAATTACTAAAGTACAAAAAGGCTGCCATTTGGCAGCTTTTTTGTACTTTGCAAATTTGCACGCAGTGCAAATTTGCATTCCACCTCAGCTTGCCATCATATAAAAAAATTAAAAAGAAAAAGAAAATCACAAGCCATGTCAGTTTGCAAAGATGAAAATTGCTGAGATAAGGATAGCCTAAGAAGTTGGCACTCTGCATAGTAAAGATATATATTATTAGAGCATCTACAATAGTCTAAATTTTTTGTGATTTTTTGGGTGCCACATAAAAGTGGGAAGAGGGAGGGAAAAAAAATCATAATCTGACAATTTTTTTTTAATTTTTTTTTTAAAAGGGAAACAATTAGGTCTTGTTACTCAGAGTGGATGCGTGGTGGAGGTGTGAAGTGCGCTCCACTTGCGCACTTCGGACCTTTTTTAAATTCTCGTGCAAAAACAATTTTTTTGCAAAGTAAAATTTTGAAAAAAAAAAAAAAAAAAACCCAACATCCACATCAGTAAAAAATCAAATACTAATTTTTTGAGTTCTGAAAAATTTGAGAAAAAATCACCAATCGGTTGCTCTTAGTACTTTGCTGCCACAAATCCAGTTGAGAATTAAAAGGTTCCTTTTTTTTCTAAGTTGAAACATGGAAAAAATATGGTATTAAAATCTTCCCTTCATCACTCATCTCAACACTTAAATATCAACATACCAAAACAAATCTACACATACACATAATATAAGTATATGTTAGATGTACTTACTGAATTCTTGAGAAAATATTATTGTAGATATTTGTTTACCTCTTTTTTTTTTTTAACCAAATTAAAGTCGGAGAAGAACCTTATCAGTTGGTGCTCTTATTTCTAATACTCAAAATTTCTCCAAAACTCAACATTGGTTGTTTTGTATTGGTTATCTATGTCTCATAAATTTAGGCGACGAGAAGGAGAGAGTGAGAGAAAGAAGTGTTTCAAATTAGGCATTCACATGGAGACAAAGAGGAAATAATGAGAGAGAGGAGCTGGAGAAGAGGTTTTTAAATTAGGAATTCGCAGAGAGGGAAGGAGTGACAAGGGGTTAAGAGATCGACTAATTTTTAGTGATTTAGCCGAGGAGGAATGTGGGATATATCATACTAGGAGAGTTTCACAAGAAGGGGATGTTAGCCACTTATGTTTTAATTGTTAAACCTATTTAAATAGTGACGGTTTATATAACTGTCGCTAAACACTTATTTTGCTGCAGTTATAATAAATTGTTGGTAATATTTTATTACTAAATGATTGATTTTGTGTAATATTAGTATTACATTTTTTAATATAAGTATTATATTTTTATTTTAACCCGACTTATCTCTCGGACAAGAATCCGTGAGAATTTTTTACATAAATTTTTGCCTAAAAGTAATCATTTATTTTTATTTGGTTTTGTGAGGATTAAATTGTGAATTGTATACACAACTTACTAATATGTTATTTGGAATTCAATTTCTCTTGCATTTTTAATGCCCCAGGTCGACAATGATACGATGTGATGTATACGGACGGACCAAAATTCAAAAAAGCGAGGTGTGGGGAGAGAGAGATTATTGGGATTTATACAATTTATTAAATTTCAAGCTGGATTATGAAGATAGTTTAAAAACTTAAATTATAATTTAGTGTATATTTTAATTTTCTGGTGACCAATCTAATGTATATTTTTGGTATCGCCAGGACATAATGATGCCAAATGAGCTGGAGTTCTTGGCAGTACAGAACTTGATTGAATTGCTGGCTTTCCCATTTCTTGCCACCTACGTACCTTACACTGCAACATCGTTCTTATTTTGCACCTTTATAAGTATAATATTACTTATAAGAGAAAATTTACTATTTTTCATAAAAAAAGTAACACTTTTACTCAAAATATAAAAGTATTATATTTGTCCTTAAAAGTATTATATTTTCCTCTATAAGTAACAAACATTTTATTCTTGAGGTAGTATTACATTTGCTAGTATAAGTATTACATTTGCATATTGACCAGACCTAACTCGACTCGTTTCACAAAAAAAAATCTGTAAAAAAATATGCGGTGACATTTTCATAAATAACTTAAACTTTGTTGCAAGTAACATGTGTTAAAAGTGCAACTAGTATAAATATCCAAATAAAATCATTTAAAAGTGCAATAATTTTCACTTAATACTGCAAATAATTTACATTTTTTAACATTGATGCACCTAATTATAATGTCTTTCACATTGGTGCACTTAATGACAACGTTTGGTGCACATAATATTGATGCTTAGTGTACATTATTTGTTTCACTTTTAATACATTTTACTTGCACTTAGGTGCACTATATAAAACGACTACTTGCACTTTTAACACAATTTATTTGCACTTCAAAGGTCAATTATTTATGAAAATGTCACTGCGATTTAAAAAAAAAATCAGTATTTATAATCCATTAGATCTGGACATGTGAACGACTGCGATTAGTTCTCAGTTCTCTCCTGGACATGTGGTTCTCACATGATCAAATGTGTGTGTATATGTGTAGGTGTGTTGATTTAACTTTATTGTGAGTACTAGTGAACAAACATTTGTAGGCTCGTAAAAAAGTTCAGACACATTTTACGACTTACATCTTCCACAAGTTTTTAAGGCACGCGTAATGAGAAGCCTTCAAAATTGGGGTTCAAATTTAATAAAGGAAAAAAAAGTGTTTCAAGTCTATCAATTATTTTTTATTAGTAATTTTAACTTACCCACAAGTTTTGCCATTGGAATATATATCGTCTTAACTTAGCTTTTTGAATAAGTTGCAATTTTAGTCTGATCTGTAGAACAATAGAATTGTTAAATTTTGTTATGATTTTGGTTAGTACATGTGTATTTTAGTAATTTTTTTTAATATTTTTTCTTTATAACCCTCTCCAATTTTGGTATTTTATATGTAAAATAGTAAACTTGTTTTTAATAGGTTCGTGTATGGCGAGAAATAATAGAGACAATGTATCACAATTGAAGAGAAAAAAATTAGAGAATGAAGTTGCTAATTCTTTGTTCTATTTGCATATGAAATACTGAAACTAAAGAGGTTATAAAAAAAAAATCACTAAAATACATATGTATTAGGTAAAACTCTAAACTAATTTAAAGACATTGTTTCTTTATGGACTAAGGTTGCAACTTACTTCAAAAGTTAATGGGGTATATAGCAATGAAAAAAAAATATGGATTAAAATAACTATAACAGGGCGTTTGGTTGGAGGGGGGAATTATGTGGGAAAGGTATTGTAATTCCATGGGGGTTGAATTACTGGGAATAAAGTGGGAATTTAAATTCCAGTGTTTGGTTGACAGGAATAGAATTACTGAGAATTTCAATTTCAATGTTTGGTATACATGGGAATGAAAGGGAATAAGTAGTATAACGTAAAAAATGTCCATTTTGTTGTTAGAGATTAATTTTAAGTTAAAAAAGGAAGGGGTAATGTTGACTCATCACTATTTTTTTTTCAATTCCCATGAATTAAAATACCGGGGGGACATGAGATTTTAATTCCATGAAAATTGGGGAATTGCAATTCCATGGAATTGCATTTCCCTCCAACCAAACTACGGAATTTAATGGCCTTTGCAATTAGGTGGGAATTAAGTGGGAAGGGAATTTAAAATCCCTTCAACCAAACGCCCTGTAAGGGAATAAGGGACGGAGGAAAAAAATCAATTTCTCCAAAAATAAAATTAATATTGTTTATGGTATAAGATGTAATTGATTCTTAGTTTTTTTTTTTTTTATTATAAGGAAGAGGGATACCCTACATACAGAGTATTGTCTCAATTGAGGTTCAAACCTTACACCTCCCATTCCTATTTAGGGGAACACCTCAATACCAGTGGACTACAAGCCACTTGGTATTGGTTCTTAGTTACATACATGACGACGACTATATTCTATTGTGAGTAATAGATCTAAAAAAATTTAATTAAAAAGAAAATTTTTGCTATTGGACCAATTACTAATTGACAGTTTTCAGAATATAATTATATTGGTAACATTGGGATATTCCAAAACAAAAAAAAAAAAATGGTTGATGGTTGCTGTAAAATAATAGTAAAAGAGATGTGGTTGGTTTTATAAATATTGTAAAGTTAAAAATTCAGTAATATTTATAAAATTAATCTCATTTTCTTTTTGGATTAAGCGTCAATTTGGACATTAAACAAAACTAAAAATACAATTAGACCACAAAATAAAAAATATATATTTTAATTTGACCACTAAAAAAGCAAAATGTGTGTAATTACACCTACTAGCCTGTTAACCTGTTAGTTAGTAAAATTACATACATTTTGTTTTTTGTAGTAGTATAATTGCATTATTTTTTTTATTCAATCTTCTAATTACATTTTCATATTTTGTTCAGTGATCAATTTAATTTTATTATATATATATTTTTTACTAAAACCTTTAATCATAAATGGATTTCAATCATTTTTAACTTTTTATCGAAGGATCATATTGTCGTTCAAAAAATATAAAATATTTTCATGTCTTCGTTTGTAAATGCATCAGGAATCCATCTTTCTCCTTGTTTTGAGCGAAAACAACAGTCAAACCGAACGTTACATGACAGCTTTCAAAAACAATGCAACACATAAATTCAAAACATAATAATACATAATAATAATAATAATAAATATAATAATAATAATGAATAATAATAATAATAATAATCAATAATATATATTATTTATAGTGTATATTAATGAGTTATTTTAGTATAAGAAATTGATAATGGTCCTCCACGTCTTGTCAGTTATCATAAATGTATTCCTTTAGTCTACTAAGAAGATAATCATACAAGAATGATTGTTTGATATAGAAAATAAAAAATAGAAAATAGATATAAATAAAATTGAATTTGACCGGTAAGTGAATGCTTTACACTTAATTTATTTTTTTGTAGTGATTTGATAAAAGTGGAGTCCTGTAAATTAGAATTTATCTAGTACTAGTAAAGACTGGAATTATCTAAGTTTATAAAAAGAAATTAAACATAAGATAATTCGCCAAGCATGTACTTTTCCACATCAATCATTGCCTTAAACCTGAATAAGTGGATTTTGGCATTTCGACAGCTCAAATAATATCTTCAAATTATTGACAATCCTATACTGTACGGACCTCGATCCGTAATACTCCGTGTGTTGGGTGATCGATTATTAGTTCAAAAAAAATTTTGGTTGATTAATTCGGTAATAAAGTTTCAGTCGATAAATGATTAAACTTTAAAAATTTTAGTTAATCAACTGCACACTCCTAAAGTAGGAGTATTTGA
Organism: Ipomoea purpurea; assembly: GCA_009835305.1. Lineage (NCBI taxonomy): Eukaryota > Viridiplantae > Streptophyta > Magnoliopsida > Solanales > Convolvulaceae > Ipomoea > Ipomoea purpurea. The sequence continues at coordinate 18,018 of VALG01004337.1, read as the reverse complement.
GCATATAGTCATTATGTGCATCCAACTATCGCTTAGGCTTTTAGCTTGAGATGAAGCATATGATCAATTTGGGTATCAGTGAGTCCGACCAAAAGTCATGGTGCAATCCAACTATCAACTTAAACTTTTAGTTAGATGTAGGCACATGATTAAACAACAACAAAAAAGAAAGTGAAAAACAAAAAGAATTATTGTCTTATGCGTCCGCAGCGCTTGACGCGCACTTGTGACATGAACTATGCTTTTCTCTTTGATAGTGAGTCTCAAAAAAAAAACTTTCATTTGTAATAATTTTTGTTATTCTCTCTCCATATCTCTTTCCTTCACCTATGCTAAAAAGATTTTAAAAAAAAAACTCTCAAAAATTATCTTAGGGTTGTTCTTATAGGTACAACTCACAGTTAAGTTGGTCAAATAATTGGTTTAATAACTACAAAATTTCAAATTTAAGTTTTAATGAAAGTTGTCTATTTGACTTGTTGGTTTGAAGTAGCCAACTATAACACCTAAGCTAATTTACCACATTATAGTATTTTACGGGCTATTGTCACAAGGCGAGCTTAATCTAGAATGCACATTTCGGTAGTGATTGCGAGTTGTTTAATTTATAACATTGTTAAACATATATTTTGTGCATTAAGCAGTATAGGGTTTGAAAAACCAAGTCTAACATCCTGTTATTAAAATTTACATAAGTTGTTGAGCAATAAAGAAATAAAATTACACTTTCATTACTAACTAGTTATAATATTTAGTATAGTGATAATCATTTAATTCTGACGTATTGTCTTTATTACTTTATTATACTTATAAATTTTTTCTTATCTTAAATTTTTTGTTTATGATGTATTGATTATTTATATTATTATTTTCCTTTAATTTATGATTTTACTGTTTTTTTCTCATTAAATATTCATTTAATTGATTAATTCTATATGTGAGTTTTTTTTTTTTTTTTTTTTAAATCTAATCTAAAAACATAATAAGTGTGGATGAAGGTTATACCCTTTCCTTTATGTCCGTTTTTTTTTGTTAATTTTTATGATACATTATGCTATAAATGTTGTACTATACAATATATTGGACAAACATACCCTACGTTATACTTTCGTTATCCTTTCCACTATTGTTACCATGCACATGCATCCACCATATATTTTCTTATTTTCAATAATAATATTAATATAATAATAATAATATACGCATTATATATTGGGGTTTATATGTTAGTTATTTCATAAAATATACGATGTGTAGAAAAAATAAGATGTGAGCTCGGGTGTGTAATGTCGTCTTCAGGGATTGGGGGTTATGGCACGCAATATGCAATCGCAATAAACTAGTCACTAGCATAAGGAAATCAACAAGAAGCTAAGCAAACTACAAGTTTAAGGAAATGGTAAGACTAACACATATAAGCAAAGATAAACACAAAATAAAGGAATAGGACTCAAGTTAGGGAGCATTATCATCTAGATGAACAACTTAAGGGATTAGGGAGAACAAGGAATCAAGCGGGAATGCACATAGGTATCCTAGTTTACGAACCATTCTCTTGATTAATAAACAAGGATTAGAAAAAATGAATTGTCACACTTTCATGGTGAATCAATTCCAAGTCCATCAAGCACACAAAGCATCTAAAGTCCCCAATTTTTTCTATTTTCGTAGGAAGAATCGGGTTTTATGCAAGGGGTGACTTGGATTCATCACCCAACTCTCGTTGAGGCAAGGAATCCTCCAAAAATAAGCTAATGAATGTGTACATCAAACATTAACAAGATATAAACACAGCACCTTCATAAACACATGAACCCTAGGTAGTAGGGGTGTCAAAAGTGGGCCGAAGCCCGCGGGTTAGCCCGCACTGCCCTGCGATGGGGCGGGTTAGGGCCGCAAGAAATTAGGCTCGCGAAAATGCGGGCATGCCCGCGGAGGGCCAAACCCGCGCGGGCAAATTCACGCAGGTTTCGGGCCGGCCCGCGGGCCAGGCCATATTTAAAAAAAAATTATATATACTATATATTATTTGTTTTTTAAAAGACCATAAATATAATATCTTAATTCTTAGGCAATGTGTGTAGCTCTGATATCTAAGAGTACGCAGAAGGGGAGAAATCCAATGATTCAATAATCATTCGCCAATTCTTAATTCAATAATTCCTAGAGTACGTATAGTAGTTCTTTGGTTCTTCCGTCTCCAACTCTATCAAACAATTACTAAAACTAAATCATCAATTCATACATATTTATGAATTACTAAATCACCTCCAAGTCCAACAAACATACATATATATTATATATGTATTATACACAGACGGGAACTATAGAGGAAAATCTGAAGCCGAGAGAGAAATAGAGTGTGCTGTTAAACCCTAGCTTTGATCACCCTTCTACAGTTCTACTCAACGCGCGGTATCGATCCGGGAGATTTGGGCGGTTTATGAATTTTATGGAAGTTTCCGGTGCATTGGAGTGTATCATACACCGTGAGGATGCGAAAGAACGACCAATAAATAGTGTCATATTTCAAGCAATTTTAACATGTTTTATATACTATTTAATGTTTTTTTTTTAAATTTAAGTGATGGTCCGCGGGCCAGCCCGCATGGGCGGGCTTGAGCTGTATAGTTCCAAGCCCGCGGACTTCGCGGGCCGACCCGCAAAAGCCTGCCAAATAAAAAGCCCGCGGTGGGGCAGACCTAATGAGGCGGGCCGGCCCGCATTGACACCTACTAGTTTTTTTTTTTTTTTTTTTTTTTTTTTTACAATAATCACAAACTAAGCATCAAGATATGAAATACAACCTAACTCAAATCCATAAACTAACTACTCATGATTAAATAGTATAAAGAACACAAGAACACAAGCATGAAATATAAATCTTGCAAATAAAGAGATAAAAGGAAGAACTTATGTATTGAAAATGGAAGAACAATCTTCAAATGTTGAATCAAAGTATCAAATACAAGATTACAAGCTTCAAAAGTGTTAAGAAACATAAATCTAAGCCTAATCTAACCTAAAAATATAAAGTGAAGTAAATGAGAGTGTCTAGGGTTTTAACAAGAGTCAAAACCAAGTAGAAATGACCAAAAATCATGCATAAATAAAGCAGAGTGCAGGTGACATGGCCAGAGACATGGCCATGTCCCTGGCCGTGTCCAAAAAGGCAGTGCACACTGGAATTTGCACAGAAATTTACACGGCCACCAGACACGGCCGTGTACTTGGCCGTGTATTTTGGCCTTCAAAAAAGTCAGAATTTGAAACTATGGTCTGTATGAAAGTCGTAGCCCTTCGAGTCTAATTTCCAATGGCGCACTAAATAACTTCATTTGGCCATTCCTAGACCGAGATATGGTCCAAAAAACAAAACAGTGGTCAGTTTTGGATTGTAAGTTTGAAACTTCAACTTCAAGGACAATTTTGACCCATTTGGCTTCCTTTTTAGGATTTGATGTATTTATACGAGTTGTATCCCTTTGAGTTGCCTTTACAATAGAAAAAGAATCACTTAATTTGGATACTTCTAGACCGAGATATGGCCGAAAATAGAATAGTGGTCAATCCATGCGAGAATTTTAACTTATTGACACTTGTTCGACTTTTGCCTTGGTTTAATTGTCCATATGATCAACACCATTGAAAACATCACTCTTTGGCTCCTTTGGAAGTGTTGCATCCATCTCCTTAGTTTCACATTGGCTCCCATTGACTCCAAATGCAGCCAACATGATCTAAAATCCTTCATTTCTACTCAAAGATAATGAATTGTGCATAATGGATCAAATGAGCAAAATAAAGATCACTTTGAACAACATTGTGACACTTCATAAGCAAAACAAGGCTAAATATGAGATATACATGACGTATAGATATGAACAATTATGCACTTATTAATATAAATATTAAATTTATAGAAATGTATTCATCATCATCATTATTATTATTATTTTATTATTATTATTATTATTATTATTATTATTATTATTTTATTATTATTATATTATTATTATTATTATTATTTTACAATAATTTAAATAAATTTAAAATTTTTGTATAAAATATAATATTGGGCACCTATTTTTTGCGCATCACGCATAAGAAATAGTAATACAATAAATTTACATATAAGATATGAAATACAATGACGCATATTTTGTTGACAATTTATATAGTAATGGAGATTAAAGTTTCAGATGTATTAACATGAACAGCTTAAAATAATATTTGGAATTGAGAAGTTATAAATATTATTTTAGTTTGGTAGAAAGTTAATTGGAGAATGAGTTTGTTGGAAGACTTTGTCTAAACCCCAACTTTGGGGATTATTCCCCAATATAGTGGAATTGTTTGTTTCTATTGAAAATGATTGCACAACACATGAGCTTTCAATTTTCCCAAACTTATATGCAAAAGTGTGCTAGAAAATTAAATATATATATATATATATATATAATTGCACAGTTATTTGCATGTGGTTCACAACCTTACAAAGGTTCATAATTACATATATATTCATGTTGAACATGATTTATGTAATTAATGTTCTCTTGTGATAAATATATCATTTAAGATATATTTTATGGAAGATAAGTTTTTAAAACTGCAGAAAACTTCTATGTAACTTCTCCAACAGTCATATTTTAATTTATAAATATTTTGGAGAAACATCTGAAGAAGAGAGATGCAATAAACTTGCATTAATCTTGATATTTCACAGTTCTACAATTCTACAGGAAATTCTCAAACAAAGCAACTTGAGAATTTCATTCATCTTCTTGTATATATCCCATATGATTAAATCTTGAACCTTAGCTTGTTGCTTTTATAGAGGGAGATTTAAAGTTATAGGAAAGTGATTACACGCCTGAAGATATCAAATGATCCAGTTTTTGTTCCCTGTTGTTTTCTGTATTTTGTTGTATTCCAAATGTATTACAGATTACAAGCATTTTTTTCTAACAATCTATAAGCTTTAAATTTATAAACCTGTGATCATTGGTCTTGCCTTGAAAGTATTGAAGGCAAGATGTCAGGCATGGAAGAATAAGTTCTCATCACGGTAATATTTTCGGAATGAGATTCCGAATTTGTTGATGAGAGGATGACAAAAATCACTTTTGGTTTGTCATTGTTTATTGTACAAGAAGATTTCCGTGCGATTTTGCATGGTGTTCATGGCATGCTTATGTACATGCATGTTGTACATGTGGTTTGAATACATGCTATGAAGTTTCATTTCCGTTTTCACTCAAAATCATGGGCATATCAAATTATGCCAAGATGATTAGTGAGATGTGTAAATTGATTTCATTTAAATAAATCATTTTGTTACCCATGATTAATTGGCATGAGAAGAGATGTTCTCTCCATGCGGGGTGAGTGGTTTGAGCGCATCAAAGGCCGGAAGAGGTGGATTATCAAGGCAAATACAAGTTAGAGGATGAGATCAGTACAGTACCGTTTATATATGTCTCGGCCTCGACATGTACGACTTGGTTAAGTTCTGGATTATGTCTAGAAGATATGCATGAGATTCTTTTGAATTTTGCCATAGCATGTTAAATACAAGGATATGTTTATGCATGTGTATAAATATGTTTATATTGTGACTTTGTCTCGGTTGCATGCATAGTATACAAGATACATGTATAATATGTTGGATCTTGAGGTGCTGTAAATCTACTAAATTTGGATTAATTTGGTGTTATCAATTTTTGTTTCTTATGCATGGTTACAATGTTTAATGATATGATTGTAAGTTGGAAATAATTTCAATGTCATGCATGGAATTATTGATTATATAAGCACTTTTTCCAACATATTTTTTCATTTAATCAAAGTTGTCAAATTTCTTATAATTGAGGATATATGTGCTCTGACAAAAGAAAAACAAAACAATAAGCAACTTCTAATAATCTTCAAAGATATAATTAACCTCCAATATGCTCAGATCAAACAAAAAGTATCCATCAATCATTAACATTTCCCTTCAAGGAAGCTTCCAATTATTAATTAACCCAGCACTACAGATTAGACTAATAATTTTTTAATCAAATCCAAAATTTACAATAATAACGACCTCAATTCAATAATCTATTATTTTGGAAATTTGCACTTAGTCCAAACTTGTTTTGACCATGGGGGTTTTAACCCTTTAATGAGATGGTTACATCTTTTGTGTAATGTAGGTGACCAACCACTGCTAGCTAGAGTCTGCTGCCTTCCAATAATAATTTCAAATTCACTAAATGATTGGCAATCTTAATTAGCCAAATTGATTAAATAATTAATTAGTTTGATAACTATAATATTTTAACTTTTTTTTTTTTTTTTTTTTTTTTTTTTTTTTTTTGTGAAATCTGTTTATTGGATGACTTTCTTAGTTTGAGTTATAGTCAGTTCTGAACAACTTAAGATGATTAATTTTTTGAGATTTTTTGTCGACTAGAATAACAAGGTGGATAAAGCTAGTCAGCTATGAATAAAAATTATGTCAGTTTATCTCTTTGTGATCTTTGTCAGCTAGCTAGGATCATAAGACGGGCTTTACCTAATGCATATAAATTTTTAATTTGAACATTGACCGCAGGTTATGGCATAGTTATCAATTTGATAATGTTATATCATGAGGAAAAGATGTGAGGGAAAATATATACATATAGGGTATGCAACATTATTCTTTCAGTTATCATTAGTGGTGGTAAAAAAGTTATAAAAATTGACACATAACTTTAAGATGAATATATCTCACTATCCTCTTGAATGAAAATAGTAACATAAAAATTGACAATCATATCTCAGTCTAATAGATATTGGTCTATTTGGAGAGATCAGATGAGGCTGTTTGTTCCCGTTGAACGTTTCAATTACAATTTTTTATTATTTTATTTTGTTTGTTTTGTTTTTTTTTTTTGTTTGGCATCATGGCATTTGGTCTAGTAAAATGCAAATTGGTTCCAGCACTCATATTTTTTTATTTGAACTTTTAATTAATTGAAAGATCAGATAAAGAGTTTAAATGGATTGATAGATATTGCTTTAACTACCCATCATCTCCCATTTGGGGTTATTTTTTTTTGTTTGGCGATCGGTAAAATGCTGGCCAAGTTGATGTTACGCCAATCAAGCTGATTTATGATGTAATAATTTAATTTGACGGTTTTGGTTATTCTCAATCAGTTTTGATAAAATAAAATAAATAAAATAAATAAATAAAATAATAATAAAATAATAATAATAATAATAATAATATAATATAATAATAACAATAATAAAAACAATAACAATAAAAAAATAAAAAATAATAATAATAGTAAGTAATAGTAATAGTAATGATAATGATGTCGAGTTCATGGTGAGCTGCTATTAAAAATATACAGCAATTTCCGACTTTTTTAAAAAATCTCTTGAGAAATATCACCTCACTTTCATTGAGAGAGACAGAGAGAGAAAGTCTAAATATTATATTTCTGGAAATTAAAAAGGAAAAAATTAATAATAAATAAACAATTAGCCTTGTGGCATCTTCTTCAATTCAGTACATGGATCGGACCTATAATACCTCATGCATCTATTATCCATTTATCCTCTTCAATTCATTCAAAATAAACCAAAAAAAACAAAATAACATCTCTCTCTCACACACACACAGCTAAAAAACAAGAAAAAATGGAGATAGAACAAATAACCCCACAAATAGTTGGCAAGAAACTATGGAACATTGTGAGGATAGTTTTCTACATGGTGAGGAAAGGCGTGTCGAAGAGCAAGCTACTTTCAGCTTCATCTCCCACTCGGCCTTCAAACTCATGCTAAAGCGAGGCAAACTCGCCGCCGGAAGGCGCTGAGCCACCATACTCCGCCCTCATCACCTGCCGCGCCCACCACTCCGTCAGAGTCTTCACCGGCCACGCCCGCACGACTACGAGTTCAGCTGCAGCAACAGCCCCGCCTTCGCCAACAAGCGCAGCAGGAAACCACCGCCGCGAAAACAAGATCGACGCCGATGTTTTCCAGAGGGTTTTCGAGATGCTGAACGACCGTCCCGAGGCGGCGGCTGATGGGTCTCCTTTCACGGCGCTGCCGGGGTTCGGCGGACCCCGACGGTGAGGCAGCTGAGAGTGACGGATTCGCCTTCCCGTTGAAGGACTCCGAGGAGAACAACACCCAGGTGGATATGGACGCGAGGAGTTCATCAGGAAGTTCTATACACAATTGAATCTACAAAGCAAGAAAGCGCTCTTGATCTCCATCCCCGTATCACATCAGAGCTCGATGAACGGAAAACTGAAACTCTGATCAAGAATCTCCGGTGAAGATGATGATGGCGAATTACGACAAGGTTTTCCATGGTTCTCTTGCAACATTTGCAAACATGTCACACTGTTTTTCCATGGAAGATCAAGATCACCTCAAAAAGCCATCATCTTCAACAAAGTCACGTCCTCCCACATGCCTTAATTTCGAGCCAATTTCACTTTTTTTTTTCTTTTCTTTTCTTTTCCCCCCACTGAGACAGTTTGAGGGTGGAGTTTTTAATTTTCCTTTGCTGGACTGATCAAAAAAAAAAAAAAAAAAAAAAAAAAAAAAAAAAAAAACTCCTATAGATAATCTTCCTTTTTCTCCTCCTTTTCGGGGGATTTTTTTAAATAGATGTATTTATCACCTTATTTTGCTTGCTTAATGCATGGTTGAAAATAAATAAAATATCTATTACACTTTTCTTCATTTACGAAGTATATATACATTAAAAATTAGAATAAGAGTCAAATAGACATTACAATATATACTAAAGTGAATTATTAACTCTCAAATAAAAAAATATATTCATTAGACCCTTAAATTTGTTAAAATTGTACAGTTAACCTATTTGATCTATAATAGGTTGTTATTCCTAAGTCACCTGCCACGTAAGATGTCCGTAAATTAATAATTTTTAGAAATTATATTTTATACAATAAATAATTATATTAATTAAAAAAAAACACAAATCAATGGCAGCGCAGCTTGGTGTGAGCTGCCAAGGACAAAGAAGCTTGGTGGGCTTTTTCGTCAATCTAGACGAAGAAGCCGTCATTGCATGGACGAAGAAGCTTGATAGAAAAGTCGGCAGCCGCTTCTCCGTTAGATCTGGGAGAGCCCGCTAGAAGTCTTTTAAAAAAAAAAAAAAATTTAATAAAATGTAAATAGGATTCTACTATAGTATTATGAGCAAAATTGAAGGGCCTATTTTACCTTATCTTTTTAAAATTTGGGCCTGTTTGGTAAATAGTTGTTAACTGTTAGCTGATTGAGTTAATTAGATGATATAATAGTTGATAACATTAGCTGATTGTAGAAAGGTGTTTGGTAATTAGCGGTTTAGCTGATAGCTGTTTGGTGTAATTTCTTTTCTAAAAAAGTTAATTGAAAGTTGCTTTGAGTAGCTTTTTGAATTTTAGCATTTTGGAGTACAAAAAGCTAATTAATCAAACACTTATATTAATTTTTAACCAAGTCAAACAACTAATAGTGATCAAATAAGTCAAAATTAACCTTAAACTAACTATTTTACCAACAATGTATTTTATTTTTTTTGTTTAGTATCGGTCATTATAGTTGTTGGAGTTCACACATCTGGTGTAGATATAATCAGTACGTGGGAAAGAGCATGGCTGTTTTGTTTCTTTAATCATTGTTAATTATTCGTAAAGATATTTATTAGCTTTGGAAGATATATGTTTGGCTTAATTAGCTTAGGAAGAGAGCATGCATGATTATCTCATGCATAATCGCCATTAATAATCCCGAAGATGATGATATGCCAGCCTAAGCATGTTGGGATTTTGAAGACAACTAGAGAATAACAAAGAACCCAATTATTTTTGGCAAAAACTTACGTGGGACCATCTCACAGATTTTTGTTCGTGAGACGCGTCGGGGTCAAGATAAAATGTAATATTTATATTAACTAAATGTAATACTAATTAAGAATAAACCATCTTGGTATGTGTGAGTGGTCGTACACTATTGCCCCTAAAATAGAAATTGGGAGTTCGAATCCTCTCACCGTATGAAAAAACTAATTTGGCTAGCACTTTGCCCTTTAATTTGGCCGGGCCAATGCGAACAAAAATTAGTCTTAATAATGATAACGGGTTTAAAGGTTCTCATACAGTTAGAAACTTGCTCAAGGCACTCCGTGATCTAACAAAAATAAAATGTTTGTTAGTTATGGTAAAATGAAATACTTTTAGAAGATGCACTTAGAAATTAAAGTGAAAGACCAGATGGCCACAAGGGGGAGTCCAAACCAGTTGTATACCGGCCGTCTACATTACAATTATATATTTCATAATGTTGCTATCAACCTTTGCCAAATTGAAGTATAACAATCATTGGGATATATTAGAAACAATTCCTAGTTGTGTTTCGGTATGACCGAGTGTTTCAAACGTTAACATAATATTTATGGATTGTAACTATTTTACAATTGCTAAATATATTTATAAAATTAATCATCGATTTGTTACGTAACTTCATAAATTGAATTTTATATATTATTTTCTCCGTTGCATTCCGGCTAATTGTATGTGAATAAGTAACAATAGTTGATCAAGCTATTGTTTTTTTAAAACAGAAAATGTTCGTAAGAGAATATCAATAATCTTCCAAGAGTTCCAAAAATGTTATTGGATTAAGGATCCTCATGATTTAATACAAGGGAATATTTAAATGTGAGAATTTGTAGGTAAAAAGTTTCATTGATCAACATAAAAAAGCAATACAATTAGTAGACCAAATATATTAATAGAAAGAGTCAGGAGAGTGTAGAATATTTGGGAGGAAACCACAATATATTCGGATACTAGAATGGCTAATTACAGGCTTGTACGCTTATATATTCGTAGAATATAAACAAATACTGTATTAAATTATTCATTCACTCATTTATGCATAACACTCGCGCGGCAAGATTGAGGATCCAGCGGTTAGACCAATTTCCCTCTTATCGGTAGCGTGAAGATAACCTGCTGACGCCAAGCGATTGGTGAGGAAGATCAGCAAGTTGAGGCAAGTTCCAAAAGGATCTAAGATATATTAATTTGTCATGTAACAAAAATTCGTGTTCCTGTCCACTTCCTAGGAAATACTCCTAATTCCTCGGACGATGAATGTTTAGCTATACAGTGGCCAGTAATGGTGTTCATGCGTATGATATGCGAAATACACCGGATTCTGTACAAAACCTACGTAGGGCGGCTGATGGAATGTTCCAAATGAACGTGATGGCTTTACCGAGACACAATATTTAACTCCTGCAACACAGACTTTTGAACCCATTTGAAACCTGTCGCCTGCCTGCATTCGCAAGAACGTTACTCAGCCTCGTAGATGACCGGTGAGACAGGACTTTCTGCGCCGAGTATTCCAATAAATATAAGATATACCTCACAAGTGACACCAGGTAGCAGATAAGTTTTGACGACTGCGGTGGCACTACCATCCCCAAGTCTGAGTCTGTAAAGACACGTAACGAGAGTGGTTGAAACCCCCTCGAGAAGATTATGACATGGCACACCGTTCCCCTTGAGGTAAACGCAATAATCGTTTTGCGTGCCTGCACAGTGCAGCTCAGAAGGCGCATGGCATAAAATTGTGAGAGCCCGCTTGACCGCGTAGAGCCGTATCACATCTGGTGCGAGTAATAGCTACCAAATATCTAGCACTTAGAACCATACAGTTATGATCGGAACTGTGTAGCATCGTGCTAGACACTAGAGGTCAGCGTCGGCGGATTATTTGTCTGATGTTTATGCTAAGTGGGGTTGTTAACATCCTTGTCACCATCCATCTTGAACTGCGTCAATATTCAGTAATGTATCTGACTCTGTGATAATAGAAAAATACCTCCAACAGTAGGAATGACCTCCACGAGCCAGAAATGTATGATAAGGGCGCCAAGGCCTTTTGAGAGCAAACGTGCTGTACAAGTAGGTGCTCACAAATCGTTCAAGCTAGGTTTGTATCACTCCCTGGTCAACAAAATATTCATTCGACGTACACTAAAAAACAAGCAATTTACAATTAATGAGTTGAGTATACAAATATAAAGAAGGCCATCAGCCTGTGAGAACTTCATGACCCACAACGTTTGAAAAAACTGTGAGAGATTGCCTGTTGAGTTATAACCTGGAAGCTACGGTGGTGCCTTGCATTAAGCCTAATAACAATTGCCCCTTTTCGGGCGACTGGTCTATGCAACATATGAGCCGTACTGAGGTCAACGTCAATAATCCCGGGATGGGCTTGTTCCGAATGTAAACAATGAGTCCCGTCGATTGCAGTGTTACGATTACCTAAAATTTTTAAAGTAGTAAATACGCGTTGTTGATATCCAACTGGGCGCAAACTTCTCATGGATTTCTTCAGCGCAACTTTAATTATACAAGTGCGAATGGTTACATACCTGACCGTCTTCATGACTGCGGCTTTAGGGTTTGTCATAGTTTCGGTATCGAATAGGTCCTGTCGTACACTGGACTGATTCATATGTGTGTGTGGATCGTGTGGCAGGGAGCGAAGGAGCAGTTGGACTTATGTTACCACCATACAGAATCGAACCTTTTGGAGCGATTTCGCAGAGCAGCATGGTGTTAACGTTAAGACAGGAGATATCACATCCTTCAAACATCATTCACACATGTTACCCGCATACGTGAACGCAAGAGTATTGAGATCTAGGCGTCCTATGTTATGCAATATTTGTTAGTATTGACTGGATTAGTTTGTGCCATAAAGTGCGCTTATCACACACTGCTTTCTAGCTCTACCATATGAGTGACATTAATTAGCCTTCGAACCCCTAAAATTGTGAACTTAGCTTTCAATTCTTAGAGCCTGAGCAACGTAAGAGGTCCGCTTCTAAAGCTAGAGAGATAATAATAGTGATAGCTTAAAAAAAATAAGAATATATACGGGGGGGTGAAGTCGCGATATGGACGATTTAAAATTAAATATTTAGTCGGTGTATCGTGATTTATTGGACGCGGTGTTTCCTAGTAGTTGTACCGCGATTGTCCTAGCACCTAATCCTATTTAATGTGACTCTGAGTGAAATCCGCCATGGCGGATGCCTAGGAAATGAACTGGGCATGGCATATGAAGCGAGAAGGTTTCCCATGGTGGTGGGTTTTTCCTAGTTTAATAATCTTGGAACAGTAGGTGACGAACTGTGGGCAGACAGTATGACGAACTTGCGGGAAACAACGATAGCTTATGCAGCCTTAGCTGTCCATCCCTCGTCCACCGTGTGTTTAGTTGTGAGACTGAGTTTTGTAAACTCAGAGATAAGATAAGGCAATCACTGTTACTCTGGTGATCATTTTTGCTTGAGGCGTAAGGAAGAAGATACGAGTACGAGGGTAATATGGGACAAAGAATGGCAGATGAATGTGGAGAATCGTTATGGCTCCGGACCTTGCGAACATAGTAGCGAACCGAGAAACCGACCACTGATATGAAGGACGTCAATAGTGTTGGTGCCTAATAAAATACAAGAGACACGGTATCCCTAAAAGTTCATACATCCTAGACGAGATTACTCGTATAGATTGCACTAATCTGGAGTTGATAAAAAATTATGACTAGAAATTAAGTGTAATTGAGGGGCGAATAGTGGTATGTACCTTGGCATTCCTCAATGGATGGTTGGACGGGAAGAAAGGCAATTCAGGCTTTCGTATCCTTATGAAAATCAGGAGTTGGAATGCAAGTTATTTGTAACGTGTAGGTAGGGGAGGTATTAATCAAATAACTGGAACATTATTAATTATTACTAATTTTTAAAATTTTAATTTTTAATTTAAAAAAAATCGGCGCCGCCTAGGGGGTGCCTAGCGTGTTTTGCAACATTGGGTATTATTAAGAATATTATCCCCAATCTATGCATGTGTTTGCATGTATGGTATTCTACTGCCTACGGGTTTGTGTAAGGATATCGAGACGATTATGAATGAATACTGGTTGACGGGATCAGTAGGAAATAGGAAAGGCTTGCGGAGCGTTCGTGGAATGGCTTATGCACCCTAAAATCAAGTGGTGGTATGGGGGTTTTCGAAAGCTTCATGAAATGAATATGGCCCTAATTGGCAAGCAGGTTTTGGCTTTGGTTACGAGGCCAACGTCACTCGTAGCTCGTGTGTTCAAGGCCCGATACTATCCCAACAAATCGTTCTTCGAAGCAAAGGTTGATAGCAATCCCTCATTTATTTGGAAGGGTATGATGGCTGTCCAGGAATTGGTAAAAGAGGCAGTAGAAGTTATATAGGAGATGGGCGAGAAACAAAAATTGGAACCGACCCTTGTTGCCGGTGAAGGAGAACCCTTACGTCCATTATGCTTTGCATGGCAGTGTTTTTGAAGCCACGATTTCATGCTTAATTAATACACAAGGTACAGGGTGGGATGTTGATTGTGTTCATAGTGTTTTTAATGATTGTGATTGTAAGTGTACGATTTTAGTACACATTAACCTTTGTTTGGCTAATTTATTTAGTTTCATTTTTATTAGATTTAAATTAGAATTAAGTTAGTTTAAATCTTTTTGGACCACCTGCTATCATCTAAAGACAAATTGAATGGATATCATGCTTTGACAAATGAAAGGGAAGTCACACAAATGAGAAAGCTGTCGATTTCGAACTACTATTCTGAGTGCAAACTTCTCTATAAAGCTATCAATTTAAACTGTCTATATTATATGTTTTATTAAGGGTTTTAATTCTGAGCTACATAACATGTACCTGATTCTGCTGAAGCTTATCTTGAAGATTGTCATGGCATGCACGGTCCAGTCCTGAATAGGTGTTAGGAAGGGTTATAAGTGGTAAAGGCTGAGAGCCGTTTGTACTTACCTCTTGTAATACTCCTTGGTGAACATCTATAGTGGATTGGGCAGATGTGGGTTGCCCCGCAGACATAGGAGAAGCGCTCCAAACTGCGTAACAATTCTCTTGTGTTATTGTTTTAATTTATGCTTTAAATTTTCATTTATTTGCATTTGATTAACAAATCTAATTAATGAACGTGATTGTTGCATAATATAAAAAACAAGTAAAAAATATAGTTACATCTTGCATTCAAGTTTCACGGTGTAATTTCAGTGATTCTATCATGAGTTAAATATTCCTATTAGCAAGCAGAGCCCCAGGATGGTTGGTATTGGTTTTGGGATCAAAAGGGGTGTTTACACAGTTTAATCAGCTTACAAGCAGCTCAGGTTGGTTGCTCATGATCCTCGGCCATGGACTAAAATTTGGAATCTGTTCATTCCACCGAAGGTAAAGTCCTTATGTTGGCAATTGGTCTTCGCACTATCTTCCTACTAGGGAGGCTCTAAAATCAAAGTGTGTGGCTTGCTCACTTGTGTGTCATATGTGCAGAAGGGGGACGAATCTATGGTTCATATGTTTGTTCATTGCTCTGAGGCTGTGAAAATATGGGATAAACTTGGAGTGCAGCTGCCGACCAGTATTGATGATGTGAGTACATGGTTCTTTACATGTCTGAATATCTTGGGGGTGGATTTTGTGGAGAAATCTGTGATGGCATGTTGGGGATTTGGACGTCAAGGAATGATTATGTTTGGAAGGGGGTTGTTTTGATCTTAATCATATGTTTCACAGGTCCCTAACGTTTTTGGAAAATTGGCGGCATGCATGCTCCACTCCTCCCGCAAGTATAACACGGTTGATGCCTACCAACGTATCACACTGGTCAAGCCCAAAGCGAGGGAATGCTTAAATTGAACACAGATGCTGCTATCCGAGATGAGACGCACAAAATGGGCGTGGGCTTGGTGTTGAGAGATGATGAAGGCAGGTTTTTTGCTGCAAAGAATATGTGTTTATCGAGGAACTATGCGGTTAAAGAGGCTGAAGCCATATGCATCCGGGAGGCGTTAAGTTGGCCATGGATATTGGAATGTGAAATATTGAAGTTGAAATGGATTCCCAAGTTGTTTTTAATGCTTTAGTTCTTTATCTTTTAATTCTTCATTGGATTAATAATTGATGATATTAAAGAGTTGGCATCCACACTATGTGGTATTGAGTTCTGTTTTGTTAAGCATCTGCGAATTGCGTCGCCCATTCAGTTGCACGGGATACCTTTTCTATGTCAGGTTGCGGGGAGTGGTTTGATACACCCCATCTTCCTTGTAAGCTTTCTTGACAATGATTTGATGAATTAAACCTTCTTTCTAAAAAAAAATTAGTGTAATGAAGGTTAGTACTAAGTAGTCTATGTTTCTTGCCATTAAGCTAAGCCATGGAGTTAGGACGCAATTTAAGAAAACAAAAAAAAATATGATGTGAAATTAAGGTTTATAAAGAGTATATCCCTAAATTTTGACAAATTTATTAATGAAAAGGATTAAAGCCACACTTCACCAACAACTTGAAATTTTAAAAATGATGCAGGACACTTATAACACATAAGGAGGTGCTGGTTGTATGGAAAATGTTTTCCTTGAATTTGAGAAAAATTAATTTTTTTTGTTTGGTTGGATGGAAAATATTTTCTCAAATTTGTTTGGTTGGTTGGATGGGATCATACCTATACATATTAGGAACGAGTCTGGAGTAAACTGATTTTGAAGAAACGTCAAAATAAACTCGATCGATTCAGGCCAAGCTGATCACGTAATTTGGCCCCCGAGGGGGCCCCAAGGTCGACCATGATCCAAGAGGTCGGGTCAACGAGTCGTCCTCCTTGAACTCGGTCGATGCAGGGTGAAGACGTGGTCAAGCAGGGGCCGTAACCACTCGCCCGAGCATGGTGTGCCCGATTTGCACAAAGTAGTTATGAGGGGAAGCTGAGTATAAAAACATGTCATTTGTACGTCCTCATTTTAGACACGATTTGTGTTCTCATAACATCCTTTGTACGCTCATTAAAACCAATTAAACAATATCAATATACTTCGTTTCTCTCACGCTTTATATTAAATTTTTACATTCCTTTATCCTTTAATTAATCAGATTTTAATTAATTGGCCATCGGATTAATTAATTCCATCATTACACTTTTAAATGTTGTGACACAGACTCTGTTAAGCATATTGAGTGGTTGATATTTAATATTTGTTTTATCTTCTAAAATAGGCTCCTGTAGGACTAGGCCAATTAGCCTCTAACTTCTTCTATTTCTTCTCTCATGTAACTCTATTTAAACTCTGCTCTTTTATGTTGATTCAATGCACTTTTCACATCTCACATGGTATCAAGAGTCATAAATCTCGTAAGAGCTTTTTTTTTTCCCCTATTGGTATCTTCCTTATCAAATGGCCACCACCACTGAGATTATCCAACTTCACAGCCCATCACATTTTCCCTATCAAACTCACCCTTCGAACTTTTTTCTGTCTGGAGGCGCCAGGGTCCAATCCACGTTGAATGGCTTCAATCTTCTAGGTTTTCCATTGACGGCTCTGTCAAAGAACCAGCCGCGTTTAATGATTCTGTCGCACAGTCG
The DNA here is from genome assembly GCA_009835305.1 of Ipomoea purpurea. Lineage (NCBI taxonomy): Eukaryota > Viridiplantae > Streptophyta > Magnoliopsida > Solanales > Convolvulaceae > Ipomoea > Ipomoea purpurea. The sequence goes on along the minus strand of VALG01004337.1, from coordinate 495 downwards.
CGAACCCAGCTCATCTTGTCTGGTACCGCCAAAGGACCAGATAATCCATCCAGTGCTCTTTTGGGGAGTTGGTTGTGACCACCAACCCCTCATAATCCAACAGCTAAAACCGCCAATGATCCTTGGCAACGACTTCTCGCCAGTTATGCTAGTGCCACTCGAGGACGAATCATTTCCCCTCAAGGCCCAAGCTCACGAAAAACCCGAGAGGCTCTCGGTCTTGGTTACCGCTATCTCAATGATATGCGTTCCATAGCTGATGAACTTGCTTTTGGCTCAGTGTCCGGTCCCGATGAGACCTTGTTGTCTACGTTTTGAACTCAGTTAGGAAAGGAAGTACAAACTCTATCATGTCAGCTGTTCGCATTCGTGGAAACTCCAATTTCCTTGGGAGAATTGGCAGACATCTTCACTGATCATGAACGCCAACTAAAAGAGGCCGATGATTGCTCGCCAGTCCTTAATGGCCAGTGTTAATGTTACTCAACGCGGTTA